>CANXYC013140533.1:0-42238 GCA_948193065.1 Aleurites moluccanus
CCCCCCCCCCCCCCCCCCCCCCCCCCCCCCCCCCCCCCCCCCCCCCCCCCCCCCCCCCCCCCCCCCCCCCCCCCCCCCCCCCCCCCCCCCCCCCCCCCCCCCCCCCCCCCCCATGCTCTATGATGCAGCAACACACTCTGAATTGATCTCTACTTTTATGCTCCTTGAGCTGCTTAATTATAATGAATCACATTTCTACTGTGACTATATTATTATGGAGATTCTGTTTGTACCTGGGTTTAGTTATTAGAGAGTGGTGCAACTCTAATTGCATTGCTATTTTAGAATGGTGTGATATTTGGATAGCGGGAGATGTTGCTTTACTTCCATGGTAATCCTATTTAGGTGAAGAAAAATAAAGTAATAATGTCTAGTGCCTGGGTGGTGGAAACTGTTCACTAAATGAATGGAGAGGGATATGTTGAGAGAAATTTTGCTCTAAATCAAGCCATGAGAATGGAGTGTGGCAGATACCTGTCTTTTCAAGTATAGATTTAGATGAATAAATTATAGTTATAGTGGAGAGTTGATAAATTGACAACTGTTTATGTGATGTTGTTAAGAGGAAGGATGAGAACCTTGATTGTGGAGACGATGAGAAAGGAATTATAACCATTGTGTAATGAAAGATTATTCCCTATTTTGTGCTGAATGGTGCAATCTGTTACATTGTAGTTGGCTTAAAGATTGATGATGTCCTGGTGGATTTTAGCATTATAGAAGATAGTTATGATCCTTACTCTCTCTACAATATGTGGAGTGAACTCTAAATTGTCAAACATCTAAAGCTGTCAGGGGTCTCTTGCTAGTTTTTATCCTTCATTGATATCTTGTTAAAGATAATTCTTGTCAATAATCTCTGATTTTATTCATTTGATGCTGTGTTGGTTCACTTTTCATTTGCAATGCTGCAATATCTGCATCTCATGGAATCCTTTTTGCTTCTTTTTTTTTCTCATTTTCTTGTGTGTTTCATATACGCTCAGTGTGCAGGAAGCCAGGAAATGGTGCTTCTCTCTAGCATCTGTTTTATTTAATATAATATGCTGAACTTTATTATCAATCAAAAAAAAAAGTTCTAATATGTTTTTTTAATATACAGTTTTTGGGTGACTGTTGCACATCATCTGTATCCTGTGAAGTTGGCTACTACAAATATACCAACTGATGGGTGAGTGCATCATCTGTGTATTCTTTTGATTTCTTGGAATTTGTGAAACCCAGCTTCTTTTCCACCCCTTCTCCTCCCCCCACCCAAGGAGTCCATGTTAAAGTTTGTGAATTAAGTGGACATATTTGCTTCTGCAAATGTTTGAGACTTTTCTTTTGTATGGCACATGCATGTGTGCATCCATCAACTTGCATTTAACACCTATATATATGCCAGGATAGTGACTTAGCATTATAGTGTTTTGTTTTTTTGACTTTTTATTAAGAAGGTAAACCAGTTCCCATGCATATATGTTATGTTGAAGCATCACTTGTGTTCTATTTGATATTTTTGCATTCTGGATTTTCCAGTTCAAATCCAGTGCAGAGTGTGGAAAAA
Source organism: Aleurites moluccanus (assembly GCA_948193065.1). Lineage (NCBI taxonomy): Eukaryota > Viridiplantae > Streptophyta > Magnoliopsida > Malpighiales > Euphorbiaceae > Aleurites > Aleurites moluccanus. Next base: position 1,550 of record CANXYC013140533.1, read on the forward strand.
ACATTTAATCTTACAAGGGCAGACAAGGACTTGTTGGCAAAATCAGAATATGATGTTCAGGTTGGTTAGTCTACAGGTTTTTTAGATTTTGTTAAATTATAAAACATTTAATCTTACAAGGGCAGACAAGGACTCGTTGGCAAAATCAGAATATGATGTTCAGGTTGGTTAGTCTATAGGTTTTTTTAGATTTTGTTAAATTATAAATGTACTGACTGTTGGTTTTTGATGTTTGTAAAATCAGAATATGATGTTCAGGTTGGTTAGTCTACAGGTTTTTTAGATTTTGTTAAATTATAAATGTACTGACAGTTGGTTTGTGATGCTGGTACCTTTCAGGCTTGGTGTATGCTTTTGAATGACAAGGTTCCATTTAGGATGCAGTGGCCCCAATTCGCTGATCTACAGGTCAATGGTATGTGACCAGTCTTTTGCTTCCACTGGTTATCAATGTCTATTTTGCCTTTTTGTTCCTTTAATTTAATCTTGTAATGGTTGAGAAGTGTTCTGTTTTTGCTAGTAGCTGCATCTTTATGTTTGTCACCACATTTTTTTTTACAATAACTTTTGCTTTTGTACTTATTAAATTGTGCATGACCTGCAGGTTTACCAGTCCGTGCTATTAACAGACCTGGTTCACAATTATTGGGGGCTAATGGTCGTGATGATGGTCCAATCGTGAGTCTTTGTTCCTTGCATGATTTTGACCTGTAGTCGTTAATATCTTTTTTATATCTGCAAGCACTTTTATCTGCTGGTTGCAAGTCTGCCCACAAGCCTTCATCAGTCCATCACTTACGTACTTATAATGCACAAACGTTAGTTTTTGAACTTTTTTTTGGATTATGAATTGATTCGTGACTTGTCAAAGTTTACTTCCTCTTTTTGTCAATAGATTACACCATGTACAAAGGATGGGTACAATAAAATATCATTAACTGGATGTGATGCTCGTATCTTCTGTTTAGGAGTTAGAATAGTGAAGCGTAGAACTGTCCAACAGGTAATTATATCTCTTCCCTTTCCCATTGTTTCTGCTCTCTTCTGTAGTGTGTTGTTTGAATAATATGTTGAATAGAATGAGGTATATCATCCTTCTGCTTTTCCTGTGATCCAGCTTACTGTTAGAGTTTGTATTATTATCTGTTTTATTATGTAGGTACTGAACTTGATTCCCAAGGAATCTGATGGTGAACGTTTTGAAGATGCTCTTGGTCGGGTTTGTCGTTGTGTTGGTGGTGCAGCAGCAGATAATGCTGATAGTGACAGCGACCTGGAAGTTGTTGCAGATTCTTTTGCTGTTAATCTCCGCTGTCCTGTAAGTTGCATCATTATTATTTTAATTGTGAATTTGACTTCATGATTCCATGTACATTTCTAGCTTTGCATATATGCAGAGGCGTGTTGTAGAATGACTATGAATATTGGCAACTCCGGCTCTATTGCATATTCTAGCTGTGTTAGTTCATATGTTGAATCGTTGGAATGACCCTCGTAAGATTCAACACGGCTAACAGATAGTAGTACTTAGCTGCTATGGATATTGAGTGTGTTTTGTTGAATTGGTAATGAATATACAATTTTCTACCCCTCGGTGTCATCAGTTGAGCTTTATCAAAAAAGAAGTGAGAATATATTGATGGATTGGTCAATATACAAAAGGGTGCCCTAAGAATATAGCTCAACTCTCGCATTCATGTTGTCTCACATGAATGTGAGAGATGTGAGCACTATTTTTTGTGCAACTGGTGTATCTAATAATTGAAGGCCAACAAAATGGTGGTGAATTGTAATTGGTCCAAACCTTTGACCTATGACTTGCTGAAATCTGTCTAGAATGCCCATTCGTACTGAGACATTGTCTCCTACACATGAAGATTTCCTTGTTGGTTGTTTTGGGACTATGGTGACTCATATTCCTTGCATTACAAGGTGACTGTCCCATGATTTGAACTTATGGCCTTGCAACAGAGAATGGAATACAATGTTTCACCAGTGATATTACTTTTTATGTTCGCATGTTACTTTCACTAAGGTCCATTCCGTGACGGGGATTAATATTTCATGCTATCTTACAAAACAATGTTTATTTTTCTCAATTGTGACTTCCAATACAGTGAGAATTCTGTCAAACAGGAAAATTATTTCTTTATTAACTTGTCATATTAGTGTTGTGAGGAATTGGTTTGCAGTCTTTGCTTCTTCTGATGTGAGCTCTAAGTGGTTGGAAATAGTTTGAGGATTTTTTTTCTACAATAAATTTCCTGTAACTAATATTGGAATTACTGTGATTGTTTTATATATTGATTTCCATTGTTAACCCACGCATAGATGAGTGGTTCAAGAATGAAGGTTGCTGGAAGATTCAAACCTTGTGCTCACATGGGCTGTTTTGATCTTGAAGTTTTTGTGGAAATGAATCAGCGATCTAGGAAGGCAAGCTACCAATCATTATCCTTTTTTTAATGAGGAGAGAGAGAGAGAGAGAGAGAGAGAGAGAGAAAGAGAGAGAGAGAAGATAGGAGCCGGGGGGCGGGTGGGTGGGTGGGTGGTTGTTATTATAACTATTTTATCTCTGAGTAAGCTTAGATTACCTGCAGTGGCAATGCCCCATTTGTCTCAAGAACTACTCATTGGAGAATGTTATAATTGACCCCTATTTCAATCGTGTCACTTCTAAGGTAGTGCTTCCTGATTTTTTTTTTTCGTCTCATTGTTAATTGGGTGAATTCTTGTATATCACAATATTGGTTACTTTGTTGGTGGTACAGATGCAGCATTGTAGTGAAGATATAACAGAGATTGAGGTGAAATCTGATGGTTCTTGGCGTGTGAAAACTAAAACTGAAGCTGAACGTAGGGATATTGGTGAACTTGCACAATGGCATTATCCTGATGGTTCCCTATGTGTTCCTAATGGTGCAGAACTCAAATCAAAACTTGAAGTGGAAAAGCAGATCAAGCAGGAAGGTACATCGGAAGGTCATAATGGCACTGGTTTGAAACTTGGAATCAGGAAGAACAGCAATGGCTTTTGGGAAGTCAACAAACCTGAGGATGTGAACACCTCCTCTTCTGGTGATAGATTTCTGGAGAAGTTTGAAAACCATGATCATAAAGTAATCCCTATGAGTAGTAGTGCCACTGGTAGTGGTCGAGATGGTGAAGATCCAAGTGTGAATCAGGATGGTGGGGGGAATTCTGATTTTCCAAACAATGGGATAGAACTTGATTCTTTGAATGTAGATTCAACATATGGATTTGCTGACCGGAACTTTTCTGCACCAGTAGGGGATGCAGAAGTTATTGTTGTTAGTGATTCAGATGATGATAATGACATATTCATGACATCTGGAGCTGTTTACAAGAATAATGAAACTGATGATGGTGGGGCTGCTTTTTCAATGCCCCCTCCTGGAATTGCAAATCCCTATCCTGAAGATCCTACCGTTGGGAATGGTCTGGGCTTTCTGAATACCACTGATGATGAATTTGGAATGCCAATCTGGCCTTCACCTCCTGGAAGTCAAGCTGGCCCGGGATTTCAATTATTTAATTCAGATGTTTCAGATACCTTAGTTAATTTGCAGCCTGGTCCAATCAACTGCCCTATGTCAATGAATGGTTATACACTGGCTCCAGAGACTGTCATTGGATCTACTGGTTTTGTTCCGGATTCTTCTGTTGGTAGATCTGGCACTGACATAAATGATGGCTTGGTTGATAATCCCTTATTATTTGGTGGTGGAGATCCCAACTCTCTTCAAATCTTTCTTCCAACTAGGCCTTCTGATGCGTCGGGGCAGTCTGGTTTGAGGGATCAAGTTGATGTGTCAAATGGTGTCCGTACAGAGGATTGGATCTCTCTTAGGCTTGGTGATGGTGGTGCCACCGGCAATCATGCTGATTCACTGCCTGCAAATGGACTGCATTCGAGACAGCAAATGCCATCAAGAGAAGGGGCCATGGAGTCTTTAGCTGACCCTGGTTGGTTCCCATATTCGTTAGACTTTATCCTGAATTGATGTTTTGGACTTCATATATATGAGTTGAGGAATTTGTCAGCAAGTTCAATAAATAATTTTACAGGATGTTATGCCTTCCATTGCATCAGTTATGCTATCTATCTACTTATTCACTTCTGCCAACTTTTTGTTTCGCCATTACAATTTTCTGCTCTTGCTTCTGCAGCTTCTTTGCTTCTTGGTATGAATGATGGTAGATCTGAGAAGGCAAGCCGGCAAAGATCAGATAGTCCTTTCACATTTCCTCGCCAAAAACGTTCTGTGAGGCCACGGTTGTTTCTTTCAATTGACTCGGGCTCGGAGTAGAGAAGTGGAACCTTTTCTTTTGCTGAGGTTATTGTTGCTTTCTTTTGAATTATTTCGAGGACAGGACATTTTTTTCGGATGATTTACTGATTAAAAAGAACCAGACATTTGGTTTCCGCGACATGGAAGTCTTGGATGAGGCAGGAGGCGCTGAATGGGAAAGTTGTCGTCAGGAAAATTGTCCTCTCAAATTTGTGTTGGCAGTTGAAGATTATTTTCCATAATTGGTGAGCTGCAGGCCTGATATACCCCTTCTCAATTTTGTGCAGTATAACCTTGGTTTCTGATGGTCTTTGTTCTATCAGGGTTATTACAAGCACTGTCTCTCATCTCAACAAGGATCCATGTCCTGTGCTGGTAAATTGTACAGAATCTGAAAATTGGATTAATTCATTGGTTTAGTTGAAACCTTTGGATGTAGTGGGGAAGCCCCCAGTTAGTAACACAAGTATCCATCTTTTTGTGGGTCTCTGTTTAATGAGGAGAGCTAATAGCCTGTAAATGTTCCTCAGATTCAGTTATTTATAGAAAGAAATAGATATTTTTTAAATGTGCAACTTTGCAAGCTTGTGGGTATATGGCTCGGAGTTTTCACAACTGGGGTACCAATATCTAATGTTAATCACTGGCATACAGGTGGCAGGGCTCTTGCTACTAGGTGTTCGTGTTACCATGGAATCGGATTGCAACAATGTGACAAAAGAAGTGATGGTAAGTGGATCATCCCCTCTCTGTTTCTCCCTCTCCTCCAATTCTGGGGATCAGTGTAACAAAGCAGTTTTTTGAAAGAATCGCAGGTGGAGCATTAATTTTTTGGAGAGAAGCTGTGGAATTCTGATTGCTTTTACATGGTCATGATCCTTGTGTGCATGGCCGGCTTTGAAGTCTCGAGTGCCCAAATAAAAAGTCCAATTTGCTATACTAGTTTATCATTATATATATATATATATATATATTATCAATAATGCAATCTTCATTAGTTGGCCGAGTATAGTCTGGAAAGATTTGCTAAAAATTTTATATTCAATTTGTTTAGTATTATAAAACAAAAGTAGAATCAAGAGTGCGTTACTGATTTATCAATATCAATACGGTATAACCTCAATAAATTAGTATATAATAAATTAATAATTTTAATATATAATAATTTTTTATGGTCTAGTTAAAATAATTATTTTTTATATAATAATTTTGATAAAAAAATAGTAAGATAATATTTTTTTAAATTTTTTTTATATAATTATATATTTTTATTTAAGTTTTAAATTAATAATTTGTTAATATTAAATATATGATAGATTATAATATTTTATTGAAATATAATTTTAAAAATTATTTTAAATTTAAGTAATTGTATTAATTTTTTTTATTTAATTTAATTAATATTTAATTTGTTATATATCTTTTTATTTAATTAATTATATATTTTTTTTTCTTTTTAATTAATTTATTTAATTGATATTTTTTTAATTCACTTAATTTATATTAAATTGATTTCAAAATTAATAAAATATAATGAATTTTTAATTAATTAAATATATATTTATTAAATTATAAATTATCTTTAAATTAATATATTATTAATTTATTAATTAATTAATATATTTTTTAATTCACCCGTCTCAAAATATTAATATGTAAAGGTTGTATTGTATTATCGTATTTGTCCACGTCAGCATTTTTTGAAACTGGAAACTGGTCGAGGGCTAGAGGCAAGAAGTTCTGCACTGGACTAAATTTCAAGAGAGAGAGAGGAAAGAGAAGAATCAATTAAAAATAATAAGTTTAATAAAGTAAAAATAAATTATTTTATGACTATATTAATAATTATATGTATTTAATTATAATTCATAATTGCATAATGAATATGAAAAATCATCCCCTTTAAATATGAGAAACCAGCGTTTCATACTTTGACTAGTATAAATATCTATCCGTGAAAGCATGAGCGCATGAATAATTCAATGAAATTCTATTCATATTTGGATTAGTAATCCAAATTAGATCCTGAATTTTATGAACTAGGGAACCCAGTATAGAATTTTTAAAGCTGAATTTGAGATAATACCAGAGGAAATGTTCTTTAATTGTTCATTCTTTCTCAATTTTTGTGTTTCCTAAAAGTAGCAACTTCATGGAGTAGAATGAAAAACCTTCAAAAATGTAAAATACAATCAGCTCAATTTCTTCTACAGGAATAGGAAAGTGATGCAGTCGAACAGTTGTCTCCTCGCAAATCAACGCAACAATAATAGCTAAATTAGCCGGTAATCTTATAGTACAGCATATTGCACTTATGAATGCCTGACCTTAGGCTCGTGCTCGAAGGTACTGCACTGAGAGAACACCACAGCCGTATGGCAGTAAGGAAAACATGGCAATCTGCCGATTCTTCATTAGTGGTAACTGACTATGAATGTCTGAAACTCTCGCAGCCTGGGCAGTTATGCAAGCTCTCATGAATATAAATGTCACAGTCAAGGCAGAAGTACTGCTTGCATTTTGGGCAAGCAACACAAAGACCAGGTTTGTTGCCTATGAGAAAACAAACCAGAAGTCAGCCAAAAAAAGACGAGCTTGCTGATGGAGAGAGACACAAGCATAATCTCAACCCAACTTGGCCTATAATAATGGAGGCTGCATGAGTAACGTGATATAACTTAGTTCGCATATAGTGTCATCCTCCCTGTACATGTTTACAAATGATAGGAGGGCATCAAATTGTCTAGCTTAATTGTATCTCATTACTTTAACCATAAATTTCAGATATGAAGGTGTACAGTTGCAATTTCCACAACTATTTTTCTTATGCTTTTACTTCAACTGCAATAGCAACATGAAATACAATTCATCCGCATCTGGATAATGCATGCAGAGCAGTATCTAACTTACCAGGATTGAGGAGGCTCTGTTGGCATCCAAAACAAGTTTTTGGTAGTCGGTGATGTTCAGTTTGGCGTGGAGACACCTCATCAAATGGTGCAATGGGGAACAGATGATGATATGACCTCGCCAAATGGGGTGAAGAAACTAGTGTCAATCCACAAATTCGGCATTCAGTAGGAAGCTCGCATACACGTGCCTTGCATCTTGGACAAATGTATCCCTCTCCAACTTTAGCTTCTTTATGACAAGAACATAATGAGATAGAACCCTCGGCTACCCTTTGTGGGAAACCCATCTTGATCAGGTTAGCAATTGCAAATTCTGCTATTGCTGGAGGTGGTGGTGCATGCTCCAGTATTAACTCTTTAAAGTGAACCTGAATGAGAGAGATCAATAATAATGATCCTTCACACTCAGACAAGTAATAAATTGTATTAAAGAAGACGAAAAATTAGTGTAGGAAAGTACCAAAAAAAAAAGCTAAAAAGTTAATACCTAGAATTATAGGAGGAACTCGTACACAGTATTTTACATTACGAGATAATTGCTTTCATCTTAAATTACTAAGAAGTGTAACAGTTAATTAAATTCCAAAAGATTGAAAAATCCACTAAAAACTCACCTCATCCATTGCAACAGAGTATGATCCACCAGTTTCATGACAGAGATGCTTGCATATAAACATTTCTGCAGAAAGGCCAATAACTGAGCACCTAATTTTGGATTTCTTGCATTTCTGGATGCTGTCCATTATATCTCCAGGATCAATGGTGCTGAGAGCCGAATACAAGATGAGAACTTCACGATGACCATATGATGGAATTTGATCAAGATATACACGAACAAAATCTAGGGCATTCTGTAGTGAGGAATCACCGGAGCATTCCAACTTGCCCATCAAAGCCTTGATATGAGACTCTGGACTCCCACCAAGCTCTGTCAAAGAATGGGCAACTCCATCTTTTATAGTCACCAAACCAATCTGACTAAGTGGATTTTGGTCAAAAAATTCCCTAATAAAAGCCTCAACATGTTTTGCAATCACAACCATTCGACTTGGTTTAAAATCCATCTCTCCTGCTGCCTACATACATTGAAGGAAACAAATACAAAAATGAAGAAACATATCAATAAAATAATGCTCTTAAATTCAAAAGGGTAACAAAACATACATTGACAAAAACAAATACAAAAATGGAGAAACAGTGCATATAAAGCCTATATTTCCAAGTTTATTACTTTAAATAGCAACTGAAAATAATAACTATCAAATTTGAATGTTTACTAACAATAATCACTCAACATTTCAAAAAATGGCTCTTAAATTCAAAAGGGTTGATATAAAAGTTAAAGAAGCATAAAAATTTATAGAAATTAATCCCCCCAAAAAAAGGAATGAGAAACAGTGCATATAAAGCCTACATATCAAAATATATTACTTTAAATAACAATTGAAGCTATTAACTATCAAATTTGAACCTTTAGTATAATAATCACTTGAAATCTCAACAAATGCTCTTAAAATTCAAAAGGGTATCAGTAAAAATTAAAGAAACAAATAAACATACCCTGGAGAGATCGACAACAATATAGAGAAAGCGAATGAGGCCTTTCTGGATACGGGCAGTGGCGGCCGTGGCAGAAAGGGAACGAATGCGCCGGCGATACTGAGCATGGTAAATGGCCTTATTGTCTATAGGACGAAGAATTCCAGATTCATCCTCTTGCAGAGCCTCCCATGATCGCTCATCAGTGTAAGTTCTTTCCCACGCATCAAGATCACCATCTAAATCATCTTCTTCATCATCTTCTTCACCAGTTTCTCCATTCAATCGTTTCTTTTCACCGGTACTCATATTTCTTTCTGCTGCTGCAAACCCTAGAAATTGATTCGATTTCACACAGAGGATGGAGCTTACGAGTGAATAGTGGTAGAGTGATGAGATGGAAAGAAAATCAAGAAGAGGGATTATTTTAGATTATTATTTTACAATTTATATAATTTTATTTTATTATTATTTTAAGAATTAATAAAAAAATTTCTTATTATAATTTTTTCCTTTTAATGAGTCTCAAAACTTAATTATTTTATTATATTATCTTATATTAATATAATACTATTTAATACTATTTCATTATATTTTCTTATATTAATATAATATTATTTAATATTTTTAGATAAAATATTATTTAATTTCAGAAATTTAATAAAATTAATATTTAAATCTCAATATTTTCAGAAAATAATTATTGAATCTCTAATATTTGATTTCGTTTATTTAATTTTTAAATATCATTAAAAATATAAAAATATCTTTAATTTTTCATCAATTTTTTTTTTCATGTTATTTCATTAAAATTTATCTCAAATTTTCTTTACTTTTCTTTATAATCAAATTTTCATTTTTTCACATAATTTCACTAATCAAAAGACCCCCACACAAATTTTACATCCTTTAATTTTAATAAATTCAAAATTTATATAATTAATTAATTTATTAATTAAGCATGAAAAAAGAAAAAGAAAAAGAAAAAAAAATATGAAATATAAAAAAAATTAAAAAAATATATGAATATAAATTTTTTACAAATGAAAATTGGAAGAAAAAGAAAGAAAATGAAGGAAAATAAAAAGAAAATAAACAAAAAATATAAAGGTTGAAAATGATAGTATTTTAAAAAAATAATTTATTTTTTATTTATTTTTTAATCCTTTTAATAAAAAATTTGAAAAAAAACAAAGGAATGATTAATTATTATGACAGAATCAAATATAAAAATTCAATAATTATTTTTTAAAAATATAAGAATTTTAGTATTAATTTCGCTAAATTTCGCTAAATCTCAGGTAGTATTTTTCATTAATTTTTTCCTTTTAACGAGCCTCAAAACTTAATTATTTTATTATATTATATTATCTTATATTAATTATTTTTTATAATTATTTTTTTTCTTGGACATAAATCTTTATAGGTGTAATTTAAATTAGCTTCATGAATGGTTCTTCAATTAAATTAATAATCACTTTGATCATGTTACAATAACTTAACTTATTTTATTAATTATAATTTAATTTTTTATTAAATAAATTTTAAATACATAAAATCTTAAAATTAGTGTTGAAACAATAATTTTTGAGTATATAAGTTAAGTACAAGGGAAGTAAAAATACTATGATATTAATTAGATCACTAAGCTACTTCCCAATTGTTAAATCCAACAACCACAGTAGGTTCAAATGGACTATTAATGATCTAATTCTTAGATATCATATTTTTCATTTTAATTTTGACGAATAAAATAAATTGTTTATAAATATTTTTTTTAATACGATAAAAAAAGAATCGAATATAAATTTATATCTAAACAGTTTATAAATATTTACTATGAAATTATGTTTTAGTGTACAAACCAATATTTTTTATTCAATTGCAGTAAAGTCATTTTCATTATTGAGAGCTGTTGAATTTGAATTAGGATTTAGAAGGAAAGGAGAAAATTCAGCAGAGTAGCAAATAATCTACATTATATTATTCTGCTGAGGCTTATAGACCTTGCAGACGAGTGAGAAAAAAGTTCCCAAATCACAGACTAGATGGGACAAAACGGTGCGTTTTCTTTGGTTTAAGAGTTGTGGTTTAAAACAGTGATTATGGGGAAAAAAATGCAAATTAGAATCGCCCACCGTGGGGCTCGAACCCACGACCACAAGGTTAAGAGCCTTGCACTCTACCAACTGAGCTAGACGGGCTTGCTGGTATGTGCGTTGCTCTAATTAATATATTATAAATTTTACCAAACTGAGTAGAAATTTTGCTACTTTTTAAGGTTAATTTTTCTCCAAAAATAACTTAATACACTAAAATTAATTACTGTAAAATTAATTAATTAACCCTAAAATTATCAATAAATACTGTAAAAAAACAGAAATATCCTTACCATTTATTTTTAATTAATTACATTTTATTTTTAATTTAAAAAAAATAGGATAAATTTAATTTCATATTTTTTGACAAATTTAAAAATAAAAAATAAATAAAAATATTTTTTATTTTAAAAAAATAATTTAAGAAGAAATTAAATTATTTCTTCTTAAATTAATAAAAAAATTATTTTCATATTTTTAACAAATTTGAAAATAAAAAGTAAAAATATTTTTTTAAAAAAATATTTTTTATTTGTTATTTTTTATTTTTAAAAAATATTTTTATTTATTTTATTTTCAAAGTTGTCAATAAAAATATATTTTTTAACTCTAAATTTTTTTTTAAAACAAAAATAGGATGTAATTAATTAAAAATAAGGGTAAGGACATTTATGTTTTTTTACTGCTCTTATTGATTATTTTAGAGTTGACTAATAATAAAATTGGACGGAAATATCTAGTAATATATTGAGACATTCATTAGAAATGAGTTAATATATTTTTGAAAGGTTAGGGATGAGTTGATGTATTGATCACTATACAGGGAAAAATCGTAATTAATCATTCTTTTTTACTAGAGAAATATTGGGAAGAAAATTAGAATTAGTCTATCAATTTGTGGAGATTGTACTATCTAATAAAGCAGCCAGCTAAATGTGATGAAAAGGACAATTATCTTTCAAAAGCTTGCCATATCAATTAGAACATAGATAACTTTTTCCATACCAACAACTACAATGATCATCATTACTTGTTTCACACTGAAAAATGTTAAAAGCCAAAATGCAGTTATTTCGTTTTGAACATTGACAAGATTCCTTTTAGGAAATTTTAAAGGTCAATTATTAGTGCTTAATAGACAAAACTTTTAAATTAAACTAGATCTCAACAGTCCAACAAATTAATCTTTTAATGAATTGAGATGAGACTTGTATTATATCATTCATTACCAAAGTCGATAAGAAGTAGGCCCCATCAAGCTGAACATGACTAACAAATAGTTAGTTAGTTTTTAACTCAAGAACAAGGAGGATGCTGAAGGCTGATGAACCAAGATGCATACCTTCATATCCTACATTAATCCTGTGGCACAAAAGCAAAATAGAATCCCACAACGCGGTTCTTCCCTGAAAACAAAGAACAAAGGCATCATATATTAAAGCTCTGGTATATAGACACATTCAAGCATTACATTGTGCCCCTTTCACCGATATTGTTGATGACAAAGAGAGCATAGACAAATCAAATGCGAACATAAATTAGGAATGGATATAGTAATGTGCCCATGCATATGACTTGTGAATGAATTTGTGATAAGATTGATAGATGAATGATAAGAAAACAAATTTAACATGAAGGTAAGTGATCTAAAAGGTTCTAATAATCATTATAGTTCAAGCCTCGTATGCCAATACTTCTATCTATCATGTATTTCATATGATATTTCATCTGCTTCCCCTTTCATTCTACTTTTAGTCAAGCTTTACAACCATTTCAATACAATTATCCCTACTGGTTGAGTAATGCTGTAACAAACTTCTTATTCTCATTAAAATTGAATCGTCTTAGTAGATTATCCCTTATTAGATCCTTTATTGGGCAAATGAGCAATTTCTTTAATGTAATTTTAACATTCCCATCACTTGAAAGTTTAACATACCCCATTACCTACTTGAAGAGAGAAATGCATCTTCTTACCCCAGTACAAGGTAAAGATGGGAGGGCTTTGCTTTCCAACAACTAGTATACAAGCTCTAGGATGAAGAGTGGAAGGAGCACCAGATATGACAAAAATGTACTTCTCTAGAAACCTTTCTTTTGGAGGCAAAACCCCCAAGAATAAGGGATTCTTGCTAGATTGTGCTCCAGCATAAGATTTAGGATCCATATGAAGCCTCCACTTTGGGTGTTCAAGGAATGCACAAAACAAATATAAGAGCAAGTGAGAATCTGTGGGAAGCTCGAGAGTCCACTTTTTCTTCTTTTTGTCATAAACCTCTCCACTTCCTAAATACTCGTAATTCTTCAAGCAAGTTCCTTTAACAAGCTCTGTTAAAATTCAACAAGCAGGAGACAAAAGTATAAGTTGTGTAGGCATGGAATAAATGCCTAGTATCAGATATAGATATGTTCCAAAAGATAAATGGAGATGAAAAATAGACAATATGCATAAAGTGAAATTTTAAGATTCTAACTACCTCTAATCCTCTATATCGCATAATCTTCTAAAATATTACTATGGGGTAGCAAACTTTTGGCCCATTCTCCTTTCATCAACATATGAAGTGTTTGGTGTTTAGTGATAACATCCATAAACTCCTGTATGATAGGGATCATTGGATTTTGTTGTGGAGATTATTGCAGATTGGCCAAAGGCAAGTTAGCTATATAATATGAAGAGACACCCTAAATTATTATCAATGATCAACATAATAAATCCAACCCAGAGAAAACAAAAGGGTAACAATGGAGCAACTTACACATGGAAGCATTGAATGCCTACATAATAGTAGTATGTAATTGATGGAGAAGTCCATTTTCATCAAGTGTGAATGTTGGTTGCCATTCCTTCTTATCAATTGAAGACACATTAGCAGGAGTTCCACTAGTTAATGAATCACTTCCCACTTGACTAATTCTGATTGAAATATCAAGTTTAGTAGCTACTTTCATTATCTACATTTAACAATAACTAATGAAAATAAACTTGAGTAGAAATGAACAACTATATAAAAATTTCATCTGTTGCCCTATTTAGAGGGTGACAACAATAAATAGGAGTATAGAGTAAACTTCCACGTTAAACAAACTTTTCTTAGATCATTGAACTTTTTACTAATTTCAAAAGGATGCCTACTTCTGAAATGTGACACATGGTGACTATGCAAGCTTAAAATTTTACAAATTATGCAGAACATCCGGCCGATACACAAGTTTTCAGAAATGAGTATAATAGCTATACATTGAACATGGAAGATTCTATCTCAAGTATGAGTACATGTCTTGCAACAAAGAAGTACAAGTGAATGCTCCTGCCACGCCAATGACATTTCCCTGGAAGTCTTAAAGCAAAACCATTGTTGAAGAATGATATGTTCCCAAGTTCCCCTTACAAACATAGCAAAGCTAGATATGTACTAACTCAACAAAATATGGAGAAAAAATATAAGATTTTACAGAATATGAGTAGAGAAAATAATCATATAATAGAGGTAACGACAATAATGACGGACCTGAATGTGGCTGGTTTCAATCTTGTTAAGCAAAGGATTGAGTATAACTAATAAAAACCACCGCCTGAGATGGTCATGCCATTGCTCAATTTGAGGATAGATATCCAATTGCTTGAAAGCTTCAATAGACTCTTCCATGGACATTAGTGGAGGAAGGTCACCTTCTCCTTTCTTAGGTGGAGTGGTAAATTTCTGAGAATATGAAGACATCCTTACAGGACTCAAGGGTGTGCTCCTTGTAGTTGTAGAAGTGTTAGTTGGACTTGAAATAGGATTAGGACTAGTTACACCAAAACCTCTAATAATGGGTGGTGGGGTTGCATGTTTCCTAGTTGATTCTCTGATTTTCTCATCTACTTATGCCAAGAAACGCTCGAGCTATTCTTCTACAGTTATTTCTTTAGTAGAGGAGGCCCGCTTACTTGATAATGGAGTTAAGGCAACCAAATCCATCTATGGAAAAGATTGAGTAAAAGGTAAAGGTGAACTAGCCCTAGGAACAAAGTATAGAGAGGATGGATAACTCTTGGATTTGGATGGAGTGCTAAAAGAGGTCATTTTATTACCACCGCCAACATTTGATTTGTTAGAGCCAACTCAGGACTTACAATTGGAACTGATAGTTGGCTGGTGAATTGGAGCAAGGATATCTTAAGCAGACAATGTAGGTTTGGACTTGGGATGTTTCTTAAGAGAATCTGTTACAATAGATTCAACTTTTAGCTTTATTTTCAAAAGCCCCAACTGTCGACTTGTTAGAAGTAATTGATCCTTGATTTCTTTAGAGGGAGATTTTATTGGAACACCAACTGCATTTTTTCCTCTATGCCAAGAGATAGCTTTGAAGAATACAAACAAAGATCCAACAAAATTAAACCCACCAAAGCTTGTATTGCTTTGAAGAATATATCTGATAAGCCACAATAAAATGTTAAAGTATCAAATATAGCAACAGTAACAAAATAGTTATTCAGAAGATTAAGAATTTCCACTTAGCAAGACAAACTTACAAGCTGCTTCTTAGGGCAAATTTGCAAATCTCATCATTTCAATCAGTCCATTTTCCCTTCATTTTTTTTATATGCCAGTCACATTAGATTCATATTGAATCAACCGTACCCTCAAAACATAAACTTACACTTTGAGAATTATTTAAAGATAAAAAACTATGTCAAATTACTGACTAAAGTTTATTTCATCCCTTACGAACTAATAGGAATGGAGAATGTATTCCCCCATCCACAAGACTTCCATCCCCATTTTTATGGAGACCTGCTATTAATATTTTCAGAATTGGACCGATTAAAGAATCAGTAAATGTAGAGGGTCAGAGATCGGACCGGTTAAACAAAAAAAAACTAATATATATATATATATATATATAATTTGACATTTATTATATATATGATGAAAATAAATATAATGCAATTATGGCTAAATCAAGAATTTATATGAGGTCATATTTCTTATGGTGTCAATCCAATCAAAAATTATATATATAGTAAGTTATAGACATTCACTTGCTCAAATATCTATTCACGCAATAAGATAATATGCAATAGGGTCATGATTTTAGTATCGGGTAAAATTAAAATGAAACTACTGAAATTCTCTTAATTTCTTTTAATTTAAAATGACGTCATTTTAACTTGAGAAAAATGACGTCGTTTTTGCTTGAAAAAAATTAACGTAGTTTTGATCAAAAATTAAAAAAAGCTTATATGCCCAAACTGAAAAAATTTGTCTAATTCGATCAATTCATCAGTTAATCGACTGGTTCACCGATTTTTTAATTAATTTTTCGAGAACTGGTAAAAATGACTGACCGGCCGTCCTTGATTAGGTTCCAATTTTTTTTGTTCGACTAGTCAATTTGATCCGATTTTGATAATCATGCCTGATATTATAATTATTTAATTGTCCTTAGTTTAAAAATGTATAACCTAATTACTCTTATATATATATAAACACATGCTTATTTGTTATTTTATGTTAAAAAATAAAAATTATTTTTTTGCAAATTATTTATTTAAATTTACGTTTTTTTTTAGTTATAGATGTTTATAGGATTGTTAGACTTTGTTGAAAATTTTTGCAATTATTTAGTTAAATTTATTTAAGTACTTTTATGCTTAAATTTTAATATTTTACTAAACAAGATTATAAAATATTTTTAATGTGTTATGCGTATTTATATTTTAATTATTTTTAGTTGATATTTTGTATGTTTAAATTTATTAATATTTTTTAAATAAATATATTATTATTTTTAATTATTATTTATGAATTTTATAAATATAAATAAATTTAACAGTATAAAATTTAAGTGAAAAACAGAGATGAAAATTTCTATGAAAACGAGAATGAGACTAAATTATCTCTATACGTGAGGTATGATTGAAGATGAAGATTTCCCATTAGAATGAGAGGTGAGAATGAGGATGATTTTTCTACCCTTGCCGTTATCATTATCATCCGTATCCTCTACTTGCCTTGCCTCACCAGTGCCCGGTTGCCTCATCATTCCAGCTCCTCAGTTCGCCTCAATGTTCAAGATCCTCAACTCTTCTCACCATCAAAGCTCTTTAATTCATCTCACCGTTCGAACTCTTCAGCTGATAGCTGCCTCACTATCTAAGCTTTTCAACTAGCCTCACCATTTGAACCCCTTGGCTTTCCTCACTGTTCAGCTACTTTACTTGGTTAATTTGACTAATATTTAGTTTTAATAAAACTTCTACAACAAAATTAAGGTGGAATTTAAATTAATTAATTTATATTTTAAATATAAAAATTTATAAATTGAATAATATATTCATCATTTAAAAATTAAGACATGAGCCATCCCTTGGCGCACACATCTAAAATATTGTGGAAATAAAAAAAAAAAATTATAAATAATAAAGAAAATTATGAATAAATACAGAAAAAAAAAACAAAGCTAGAACAGATTAGATAGAGACGAAGATAGCCTGCTCTGTCACATACAGTCACATACATGTGTCCCTTGATGTTACCCATAATTTCAATTTAAAAAGCAAAATACCCTCTCAATCAAGTATACCAATCCTATCGAACTTGCCCAAGCAGTAAGCAATTACATCTTGACACGCAACCAACTCCCGACTCACACACCATAATCCCAAAATTAATTAACGGATAATCCTAATACTAATACTAGACTTTATAATAATAATCATCATCATCATCCTCTCTTCATTTTCACTTCTTATTCTTCGTCTGTGTAGAAAGCGATATCGAGTGATAATGCAAAGGCTATTTGCTGCGAAATCTCTTTGTTCATCAATTTTAAGGAAACAAACACAGCGTGGTGCTTCTTTCTCTACATCTCTTCTCTTCGACGATACTCAGCTTCAGGTCTGTCTCTCTCTTTCTCTATTTTACTTTGTCTATAATATGATTAAGATAAATAAATTCGTATATGATTTGGTTTTAACTGATTGCAAATGATTTTTTAGTTTAAGGAAAGTGTTTCTCAATTCTCACAAGAAAATATTGCTCCTCATGCATCCAAAATTGACCAAACCAATAATTTCCCCAAGGTAATTGAATGATATTATGGTTAATTATTATTTTTAATTTTTATTCTGATTAAATTTGGTGCTTGTTTTATTTGTCTTTGATTTAGGAAGCTAATTTGTGGAAACTCATGGGGGATTTTAATCTTCTTGGAATTACTGCTCCAGGTTTTAGCCCCCCTTGTTCTTTTTTCTTAGATTTAGGGTCCGTTGGGTACAAATTCCATTCCATTACTGCCTACCAAATGTATTATTATGGTTTTGAATTTTGATTGATTGAGCTTATGGAATATGTCTGGATTAGTAATTAATTTATTTTCGAGGTTTCTGAGATAGACATCTTAAATAGCATTATGTAATTTGTGAATTTGATCAGGTTTTGGCTTTTTTTTTTCAGAGGAATATGGAGGACTTGGTCTTGGTTATTTGTATCACTGCATAGCTATGGAAGAAATTAGCCGTGCTTCAGGATCTGTTGGGCTTTCCTATGGTGCCCATTCAAATCTGTGTGTCAATCAGTTGGTAAAGAAGAGAGCTCTAGTGTTCATTTCATAGTATTTGGATTTCCTTATATGCGTTATTGATGTAGTTGTAATGGTCTTTTTAGGTGAGGAATGGAAATCCTGCTCAGAAACAGAAGTACTTGCCAAAGGTTCTATTTCCTTACAGTTCCTTATTCTTTTCAATTGTGCACTTTCCACCATGCCATCTTGCAGACGATGTGTTCTGGCAGAGTTCAGCTGTTTGTTTTTGCGCTAGTAAAATTATATCCATGTTATAATAGCTCTTTATTGTTTGGCTGAGTTAATTACATTATCTATCTATTGAATTTTTATTAGGAAGCAATTCAATGATATCAAATTTCCATTTCCTTATACACTGTCCTGCTACACTTGATCCAGGAAGATAAAAATCTGATCTACAATGTTATCTCCCTATTTACTGCTGATAGTTATATTTTTTTGAATTTTCTAGAACTTCATTTTAACTAACCAATTGTCTTTTGTTGCAAAGCTTATCAGTGGAGAGCGTGTGGGAGCTCTTGCAATGAGTGAACCCAATGGTAACATTTTTGTTCTTTTACATAGCTTGTGTACTATACTTATGGGGGATTGATGATGACCCTTTCTATTATTATTTTTTTTTTCATCTGGTTGATGTCTTTTGTGTCTTCTTTCAGCTGGCTCTGATGTCGTTAGCATGAAATGCAAAGCTGATCGTGTAGACGGGGGCTATGTTCTAAATGGAAACAAGATGTGGTGCACGAATGGCCCAGTTGCTCAGACGTTGGTAATTTTATTTAGATAGAATTTTTAGTTTTATTTTTTGATATAAAGATATTCTTTAAAACCCATGCTTACAATTGCTTATCTCTTTCATTTTCTTTATTGAAAATAATGTTCTTCATATTTCAATATGAACTATGTTTCTATTTATTTGTGGTTCAAGCATGATTTCAGAAGTTAGTCCATCAAAGGGATGATATGGACTGATATTTTCATCTCTAACAATAATTAGTATCTTACAGTGAAAAAAAATATATGATTTAACTTATAAGAACGTTAGCTGCCAAAACTGAAGGCCATGTTTGACAAAAGTTGGGAAATGTTCACTTTTTTCTTGCTATTCAGAATGATGGTAATTTCTTTTCTCAAAAATCTGGAAAGAGGAGATTCATAATCATTATGGTACAACTAGGCACTTTCGAGTCCAAATACTGAGTTAACACATGTAAACACATAGAAACAAATCTTATATGATACTGTTGCGGAAGAGGATTTTCTGGAAATGTGTGAAGTAGTTTTTCAACTATAATATGCAGTGCATAAATTCTTATCTCTGATGTTTCATATTTGATTCAACAAGTATTAGTTCTCCTACAGTTATATTGTAATTCATTTTGCATCCCTTTCCTTGAAGTAGCAATATTTCATGCACTGGATGTCTATAACTTGCACAGCTTTTAGTTTGGTTCTGGTTATCTGTATCATGTTTTTCTTCATGATGTTCTCTCTTATTTGATGAAAGTGACATGTGGAGTTGCTTACAGGTTATTTATGCAAAAACAGACGTCAAGGCTGGCTCAAAGGGAATCACAGCATTTATCATTGAGAAGGGAATGCCAGGGTAATTGGACCAAATTTGATTTTGTTGAACAGGATAGGCCATAAATATAGTAGAAAAAATAGAGTGTTTTTTTTTGAAGGAATTTGTTGTGATTTTAGGTTACTGCCAGTACAAACAGAAACTGTTGGTCTTTCAGGGCCTTGAATCTTAATGGTGGATAATATGTAATCTGACCTTCTATCATTGAGTGAGGCGACTAAAAAGAGGATGCTACTACTGCTACTGTTTTAATTTGATTATTATTTTCTTAAGCACTAGTGTAGAAAATGTTTCTTTTTTTTTTTATTATTATTATTGTGGAATATGAAGCAGAGATGCTTTGATTATCGAGGAATATTTATTTTGGACATTTCAATAAATAACCCTAAATGTTTCAAAAAGGATTTATGACACCTGCTTCCCACAGTACACAGAATGTGAAATATAAATTACAATTAGTATTCCTGACTTAGATTTTTGTTTCTGGTTAATGCAGATTTAGTACCGCCCAGAAACTAGACAAACTTGGGATGCGAGGAAGTGACACGTATGCTGACAATGCTCTTAGCAAATTCTCTATATTTTAGTCCACTAGCCCGTCCTTTCCCCTCTTTCTAACATCAGTGATGGTCTGAACAGATGTGAGCTTGTTTTTGAGAATTGCTTTGTTCCCGAAGAAAATGTCCTTGGGCAAGAAGGAAAAGGTTTTCTCATGCTGTAAGCTTATGTTTTTTTTTTTTTTTTTAGTTTTAGGAAGATTTTTCATCTCTAATTAGAGTACGTATCATTTGAAGCAAACAAAGTGGCTAGTGTCTTATTATTATGTTATTGTAACTTCTAAAACAGTGTGGTTGCTGCAGTCTAATATTTAACCTTAAATGATAAAAAGATCTGTGCAGTTTGATTAAGTGCCTCCAACTTCCCATGGTACTCTTTAAGGCTTCCAATGCTGACACTGAAGTTTCATCAAATTTAAACCTTGTGAATCTGGAATAAATGGTCCATAGAATAGGAAATTAATTTCCTTCAATGCAGAGATCTAAAACCTGTAGCAGCTGAGATTAAAATATTAAGAAAGGATCATTGGAGGTTACATCTAGACTTGGAAAAGCAGCAATTTTTCCGTTGTGCTTCATGCTATCCAGGGTAGCTAGAAGATTACATTTTTTCTTACCATGTTTGCATAAGATGATAATTTAGTGATCAGAGTGTTCTTCTTTCCATTTTGTTGCTAAGCATTAATCATTGTCCTTTCCTTGCAGGAGTTTATGTTATGATGTCAGGGCTAGACTTGGAGAGGCTTGTTTTGGCTGCTGGGCCTCTGGGTATTATGCAGGCATGCCTTGATGTTGTTCTTCCATATATTCGACAAAGGGAACAGTTTGGCCGTCCAATTGGGGAATTTCAGTTGATACAGGTTTCTTACCATTATTGACCCACAAATTCTAGTGTTTACTACTTGTTGTTTGTATGGCATCTAAGTCCTTACTCTATTAATTGGTCTGCCATTACAGGGGAAGGTTGCTGACATGTATACTTCTTTACAATCTTCAAGGTATGTGATTCTGCTAGCAAAATGTGCTGTTCTTTATAATTTTAACTTTTGTAAAGTAGCCTATTAATTATTCTGTTATTTCAGGTCCTATGTGTATTCTGTTGCAAGGGACTGCGACAATGGGAAAGTTGACCCTAAGGTGCTGATGCTCTTTGCCCCATCTCTGTCTATTCTCTAGCTTTTAGTGTCGAGTAACTGTTATTTTAGACCTCATACACTACATTCCTTTGCTCCCATTGCAAAATGTATCTGATGGACAAAATGTCCATAATAATTATTTGGTCATTGCTCTTGTTGTGAAATATTAGGGCCACTGCCTGAAGGATCAAACTTTTCATATAGATGCTTGTCTATATGTATGCTTGCCTTTTCCACTTATTGTACTCTCCACAATTATTTCATTTTATGTTTTTTCTTTTTTTATTTTTGATTTTGATTTTTATTTTTTATAATAGTCCATTTTATGTTTCCATTTGTGTGTTTTGAATAAATGCAAAGTGGACTCTCCTTCTCCACTTCCTTTATCTCTCTCTCTCTTGCTCTTATTCACTTTTAAGCGTTGATTGTTTTGATCACCAGTTTTTCTCTTTCCTATCTTTCTTTTCTTAACCACATTATATTGATATCTGGTTGTTTATTATCTTATGTGGCTGCATAAAATGCTTTGTTCTAACTATGTGATAACTTTTGTATATGTAATTGTTCAGGATTGTGCTGGAGTCATTCTCTGTGCAGCTGAAAGGGCAACCCAAGTTGCTTTGCAGGTGAAAGAGCACTAAACCACTTCTCTTTTTATTCTTTATGAACCATAGAGTTTTGTGCTTGGATGAATATCTTGTTCCTTTTTTAGTCTGTCCCTGTCCTCCTTTCAATTGTCAAGAAATGACTTCACAAGCATTCAAGATAATTTTATAGATATCAAAAAATAAATGGTTATTTGATGTCCTCTAGTTTCCATAGCTTTTGCTTTGCCTCACTTGCCCACACTTGGCATGCATACACTGTCTATCTGAGGCCATGTTGCCGCCAGACCAGTCTTAGCTGAAGCTATTATTTGCATGTTCCATCCTTCCTGTTCATATTGTATATTCCTGAAAGAGTTTGCAGAAATGACTTATTCTCCTGCTTCTCTTCGTATCTCGACTTGGAGCTAACTGCAAATACACCAGATGATCGATCTAATCATTACATGTTGCAAGTTGTATGTTGTCAAATTAATTGTGTGTCCATATTCAACTTTGCAGGCTATACAATGTTTAGGTGGAAATGGGTATGTAAATGAGTACTCAACAGGTCGTCTTCTTCGAGATGCCAAACTATATGAAATTGGGGCAGGGACTAGCGAGATCAGAAGAATGATTATTGGTCGTGAACTCTTTAAGCAGTGAGAGAAAACATGCATACTGCACTGTTTTCTGAAGCATCCTGCACCTGCAGCATTCAAGTGAATGATTTTTTTTTACTAATTCTGAAATGTAAAATTCTCTTACAGCAAATGGAAAGGACTGTACTGATATGCACGTCTTTAGAATAAAAAATTTTCTCGTTTCTCATTTCTGAAGTCATCACATTGCTCACATTTTGTTGAGTGCTATCTAAGTCATCACATTGCCCACATTTTGTAACTTAAAAATATAACGGAGGGTACATCGTACATGTTTGTGAACTCTTTCGGCTAATTGGTAATGACTTGCTCTCACTAGGATTTCACTGTTTGTCTTATGCTAGAGCAACAACTATGTTTTAGTAAAAAGAGGAGGGCGGGTCTGTTGTCGAGATCAAACGTCCAACTTTGACCTACCTCTGATTGGAATATTTTCTTGTGAAA
Source organism: Aleurites moluccanus (assembly GCA_948193065.1). Classification (NCBI taxonomy): domain Eukaryota; kingdom Viridiplantae; phylum Streptophyta; class Magnoliopsida; order Malpighiales; family Euphorbiaceae; genus Aleurites; species Aleurites moluccanus. The sequence continues at coordinate 24,953 of CANXYC013140533.1, forward strand.
GTTAACACATACTTTGCTCAGCCTCTTCTAATTCCATGTTTCTGCAAGTACTAGAAAGATTCTGCATACCTATATTCGCTGTTGATAGAGAGTTCAATTTTGGAAAAAAAAAAGTGTTGTTCGACTTTTGCTCTTGTTTAATTCTATTTTATTTCGATTCACTGATAACCGATGAAATGCACGCATCAAACTTGACCAGGTCGCTTCTACTCGGCTTCAGTTCCCGTTAGAGCTTCTTCAAGTAATACCCTTGCTATCTATTAATCCTTTCATTGTAATGATGAAATCACAAGGAAAATTTAATAAATTACCATTCAACGAAAAGGAAATTTCGCCGGTCAACTACCACTTCACAGTGACAATCGCAGTCCCATTATCTTCGTCTTCACATTCAATTCCGCTGTAATAGCCAGTGACAATGCAAAGATTTTGTTGCGGCAAGGCCATTGTTTTCTTCGATGATGTACAGATTCAGTTCGATCTGATTAGATATTATTAAGATAAATTTAATCATGTTTTGTTACTAAATTATGGTGTTTGGTTGCAATGATTGCAGTTTAGGGAGAGTGTACATTGGAAAATATTGCTCCTCTTGCATCGAAAATGGACCAAGGTAGTTGAATAATTAATAATTAATTATTTTAATGATTCTTCTAATACTAATTCATTTGATTTTGTGTTGTTTGGGCTTTGTAATAGGATGCTGACTTCTGGAAATTCATGGGCGATTAATATTCTTGAATTACTGCACCAGGTTTGACTACTATTTGTTTTTTCCCTTATATTTCTGGTTTTAGTAATTTCAGGTTTCTGCTTGTAGAGCACATGGTGTGGCTCCCTGTAGTTTTGTTACATAAGAAATCACAAATGAACAGTCTTATCAATAAAAACAAATAGTATTAGGAATTGATACAATTTTTGTTCAGCAGTTAAGTAAATGATCTTTCTTTGCTTCTTCTAAAATGTAAAATTCTCTTACAGCACAGGCAAAGGACTGTACTGGTTTATTTTAGGGCATAAATGAACAATTTTTTTTTATTATTTCATTTTCTTGAAAAAATTATTGTTTCTAGTTTCATGTTCCATGGAGTTTCAAAAACTCCACGTCTCTTCAATAGAAGAGGTAAGAATTTTATGAATGAAAAACACTGCTTAGTCCATTGATAATAATGCACTATGCAAAACCTGGACGCAATTCTGCTAGTCATGAATATTCGTTTACTTGTCAGTTTCCTGATATAAATTTAGTAGAGCAAACAAACTGAAGGGGTATCATTTTATCAATGTTAGGCTCTAGAGTAGTTTTTTAGTAGTAATGCTCAATAATACATCTGATCAACCGAGAAATATATCAATTTCAGCTCAATATATTGACTCTGTGATAATTTCATCACTCGTATTTATGGGTAATTTGTCAGTTTAATTCGAATTGAATTAATATTTAGAAAAATTGAATTGAATCAAATTAAAATTTAAAAAGTCAAATCAAATAGATTTTTAAATTGAATCAAACCAAACCGAAATTTGAATCGAACCAAACCCACCGAATTTGGTACAGTTGAGTTCGGTTTTCGGTCACCCCTACTCGTATTTTGTGACAGAATAAATAATGCCAGCTGCATCTACTCGTTGTCACTTTTTACTAGAGCTTTTCCAGAAAATATCCTCAGCACTTGATGCTGAGGTTCCTGATTCTCTTCTTGGAGCTGAAAACAACTTGGATCTTATTCGAATTTTCCAAGAAAAAACAGGCCTTAGTTATGTATATTTGTGTATGTTGTTTGATGAAGCCTTGTTGGTGCTACGCCCATTTTGGAGTTAAATAGTTCACTAGCTGATCTTGTTGCTGCTTCTGTCATTGAAATCTCCAACCAAACAGCTCAGGAAATTGAATCCTTTTGCTGGATTTTAGAGACAGAACACTCACAAACACAACATATACAAGAAACGAAATAAGAACTGAAAAATAGAGACAGAAATTGGAGCCTCAAGAAGTCTCAGAACGTCTTTAGCAAGGGCTGCTAATATGGCAGCAATAACGCCATTACAGCAAGTACAGTCAGTTCAGTACTACAACTCACTCTTACTAAATATGAGCATATCTCCTTGAATTAGGAGGGATATACATTTACAACTAAAAGATACCATCATATACCAGATTTTTAGGATTAAAAAAAAAAAAATCTCATCTTGAAAATCTCTAGAAAAATTTCACCTATTTCAACGCTCCTTGAAATTTTCTTGGGGACTCTCAGCATTCTTCCAACTTTACAAATTTGGACATGATTTTTTTTTTTTATTGGCATTCTTTTAAATCAACTCAGGGGCTGTTTGGTTAGCCAACTAAATACCCTTAATTGCCGATTGTCAACATGCACGTCGCCAATTGAGAAAATTTATGATGTTTGGTTGGCCAATTAAAAACTTCAATTATAACAAAATTTCTCTTCGATCGGCAAATTCCATAAGCAACTATAGGCTGTTTTTAGCTATTGGCGATTTGGCAATCGCACTTTTATACCAATCGCACATTTAGTCATCGCTCTACCAAACACCCCCTCAATCTCCTCCTTGAGAGTAAGAAATTTTAGCATAAAATCAAATCAAATCAAATCAACAAGGCAATGGCTCTCTTTATATGTAGCAAGATTTATTGGAATATGTCTTGTCTTAGGTAATATGTTTGGTGAGTAAAAAAATGTATATTTTGTCTATGAAAAGGCTGCTGGAACAAAAAAAAATTAAGTAGAGTAAAAGAGTGAGAAAGTATAAGAAAATTGTGTAGAAAATGAAAAAAAGAAAAGAAAAAGAGAAATCAAATCTTTATTTTGTTGTTGTTTCATCCTCTATTCTATTGTGATTGTTTATGTGTGTTTTGTTTATGTTTTATGTGGGAGAGAAAACCAATAATGGTATCAGAGCTTCAACGGTCTAAGATGGCCTATGGGTGAAGAGAATGAAAAATGAGTTTTTTTTTTTTTTTTGCCTAAAAAAAATTGTGTTGAAAATGAAAATGAAATTTTTATTTTTGATATGATGTCTTTGATATTTAATGTTTAATGTTTATGTTTATTTTATATGTTAATAGATGATGATGAAGAGATCTAAACAAGTCCTTAAACTGCAAAAATTTTAAAGATGATGAAGGGACTTATGCAAGTCATTAAACTGCAGAAAATTTAAAGACGATGAAATGATCTAAGCATATCCTTAAACTGCAGAAAATTTGAAGACAGAAGAGATGGGCATGTCGTAAAATTGCCAAATATTTATTGATGAAGGACCCACATGTTCAAAAATTGAAAATTATTGAAATGGACTTTAACGTATCCAAAAACTAGAAAATGAAGAATTTGTTATTGAAAAAGAAAAAGAATAAGAAGAAAAAACTGATTTTTTTTTTGTTGTTGAAGAAGAAGAATATGCAGAAAGAAACTGAAAATATTTTATGAAATAAAAAAAATAAAAAAAACTTTTATGAAAAAGCGTTCGTTTTGAGGAGGATATTAAAGTTGGTTTGAAACCCTCCAATTCCAACAAAAATCTCAATGAGTGTTAGAGAGATGAAATTTTTGCTGAAATTAGAGGAGAGAGAGAAAGGAAATGAGAGAAAAAATAATAGCATATGCACTTCCCGCTGCTTGAGTGCCTGATTGTGCTTGAGGGAAAAAAAATATTAAAGAAAGAAAAATGCTACCAAAATTTAGATGTCTAACCTCCAACACTATAAGACATACCAAATTACTTGCCTAAGAGCCCAATGGTCTAATACTATCATGATTCTAAATGATGCTTCCCCAAAAGCCAATGGTTGATCAAGTGGAAAAACTAGGGGAAAAAAAAATACTACTGATTAGTGTTAACAAGAAGAAAGCACTAACATCAAACAGTTCAACACACTTTTGAGTTATCATTATCCAAGGCTCAGTAACTTCTGAGCATCAACATACTCCACTAATAAAGACAATTAGAAGAAGATACATAACTAGCTAGGTACAGGTTTTAATAGCAAGTTGCACAGACAGCCAAGCATAGTACTGAAAACAAACACTAATTTCAAACCCCTTATTACGGTGAAGAAGAATCTGGCTGACCCACTGATGAAGACTTTGATGCTTCCATTATAACATGTGCTTGATCCAAACAGCTTTGAGTGTCGTCTCCAATTGCTCCAATGGTCATCTTCTCCACTTCTTCCTGGGTATATATATGAATCTTGGATACCACATTACAGAATTCACTGCAAGGATGAAGGATCATTTAGTAAAGCCTAATCATTAGCATTTGTTGATCATTGTAAAAGATCACTCAAAAAGTGGGGGAAAAAAGCTTTGCGGTACTATTGAAGTATTAATTATTTTATATTTTAAAATACAGGCAATATGCACTGCAAAATTTTGACTTCCTCTCCATACGTGTTTTCCTTCCTTGCACGTGAAAATTTGTTTACTGATGATCTAAAAGATTCAAATCTGAACAATGAACTACAGCTATTTGATCCTATATATACACACATACACGAGTGATCTGTTCCCACAGCACATCTTTATCTATAGAATATCTAAATACAAAAAACTTGGGGATCTACATGCAAGCATCTAAGAAAAAAGGCCACATCCATTTTCATTTTTGCCTATTCTCTTAGGCACATACATATTGTGCCTGCTAGCTAGCTATGTAAGTTTAATTCAGCTAATTTCACATTACAACAAATAGAAAGATTCACTACTATTGATATGAAATTGATGAGGTATACTACATAAATATAATTATGAAATGCACTGCGTGGCAGGTGCCAGAAGATAAGTTTCATTAGAGAGATGCTTACTGCCATGGGTCATCCCCAACAACCATTACATCATTCTCACTGTCAGTATACAAGATCCTCCATCCTTTGTTAGGATCTCGCAGAAGGCCTTCCATGCTAAACAATCGCTCTAATTCACTCAAGAGGTCACCATAGCCATTAAGTCTCAAGAGATCAATAGCTCTTCCAACCAAGCTGCCTTGCTTGTGAACCTTCAGCAAATTTATGTAGCACATATAAGCAAGGAAACAAATTACAAAAGTATGCTTATGTCTTAGCATTGCTTCTAATAGCTTACCTTTGTACAACTCCGCTTACCAGAGTTTTGTGAGTTTTGAGTAGGCAATTCTGCAGTCAAGGAGAACCCAAACAGCTTGCAACCACTAGCAGTCCCATTAAAAGAGTTGTCCTGATGATTTCTTAGATTTACCCCTATAGCTGGTGAAGTAGAAATGGTGTCCTGTGACTTGTGCTCATTTGGTTGATTTGGCTTTCCAACTTCATCCCTAGCAACACCAGTTTGAATTGAAGGTGCTTCAAATTGAAAACTCTCTCTTGGGAAGTTAGTGGCATAAGAGCGCATTCTAGGATCTTGGCCAGTTTTGTACAAATCACCATAAGGAAAATATGTATTTTGAAAGCTTTCTGCTGCTAAAGAGTAGAAATTGGGTCTTGGTGCTTGATACATGTTGAAAGAACCACATCCAACATTGGTTTTGCCCCAAGCAACTAAGTTGAAATCACCTTTTCCAGTCAGTGATCTCAGTGGGCATATTTCTTGACCTTGCAAGACCTTTGGAAACCTATCGGAATCCGCAAAGCCTGTGTAAGTGGTGGGGCAAGCCCTTGTTATCTCGCCTATATTAGCCTTTTCTCTTCCAGGTAACACCAGATTTTGATGTGCTGGGTTATGCACCTCAAAATCAGGTGGGCGGTTTAATGTGTCACACCCATACAAGGGTGACACAAGACCTACATTTTCTTGACCTTGCAAGACCTCAGAGGATCTTCCAGACTCCTCAAAGTCTAAAAACCCACCCCCTCCTGTGGAACAGGAAAATCAGACATCAGATTTGCAGAAATTAGCAAGTTTAAGAAGTATAAATATAGTTTTTAATAGAAAGATTTGTACCAGTGATGGGGTTATCAGGTTGGGTTGCGGGCAGACCAGTCCGCAGTTTTTTCAACCTCGGGGATGATTGAATGTTTAAGGGTGGGAGAGAAACAGAAGGATCAATCTCCCATGGGGAAACTCGTTCTTGATGATCACTCGCAATATCTTCATTCCACCTCACCTGTTTAATTGTAGATCAAAGATGTCTCTATTAACTAGTTCACATGACGATCATAAGATAACTACAAGTCTGCCACCCTCCTTTCTCACTGAACTATAAAAACACAGAAATATGTCCAGAAGTATACTATTTTACATCCCTACATCACATATCTGCCCATTTACAAATTATTACCTTGCACAGTTTAACTTTTACAACTTTTTCAGAAGAAACAAGGCAAAGTATGCAATCAGATAATTGGATTACAGTAGATAGTGGCATTTGCTTCAGTAATTCTACTAATTAGTTGACTTGACTCCATTAAAACCAGTGCTATGTTTACATAATAATATTCTGTCAGACTAAGTTGTGTGTTGCTTCATAAAGAAACAATGATTCACTAATGTTCAAACAAAACATCTAACAGCTCCCAAAATTTTGGTTATATAATAGTTAACATTCAACATCGAGTTGGAGAGAGAAAACAAGCATGAAAACATTACAGAGCAAACAGGTGTGATCTAGAACACAAGTGAGGAACTAATAGAAGTCATGTTCAAGGTGGCAGACAAAACAAAGGTATGCTTACATCACATCAAAAATGTGCGTAAAACAAAATCATCCAATAATAGTTATATTTCATAATTAATATGTAAAGCCATTTAAAAGTTACCATTAAGCATCTCCATTTTGAGTTAGGCCATCTATAAGGATCCAAGTCACTTGTTCCAGTTACAACACCACTGCACCTGCAACAAGGTAGAAACATCATATTCTCAGAAGATAATCATTGCAGGAACATGAATTAATTTTGCCATATTATTAAATAATACAAGACCTTCTTTCTGGAGAGTCATCCATTTCAAATCTCATTTTGAATCTTGTACCAATGCACACAGGATTCATGATGCTTTTCATGAACTTTTTGTAGGGTACAACAAACTCTGCATGACTGGCCCTGCAATTCAGCAATTTCAGACAATTTTAAACTTCATTTTTATGTAATTTATGCTGGATAAAAAGAGCAAATAGATTTACAAAAATTGGAGAGGAAGGAACTACGTCCCTGTCTAACATTCATGCACATATCTAATAGATAACACCACAAAAGAACTGCAATTTCAACCTTTCCAGAAATTCCCAATTTGATACTGAAAAGTACTTACAATTCAATCCTTCCAACTCCCCCGAAACCTAAAATTGTCACATAAAAAAAAGTCATTTTTTCCCTTAAATTAGTAATACAGACTTGATATTCTCCGAATAATTTTGTATACAATAAATGTACAAACACAATTAAACTGTTGTATGTGCATAAATGAGTGAATCTATGTATTAGGCATTCATCTGGTTTACATTTTTAAACCTCCTAACAGAAGTGCTTTCATAGTCTGCGTTCATTGCACTTAACCATATCTGCTTCATGAAATTATTTGTAATACTAGGATAGTGAATTTTATAAATCTTCTAATGCTACTTCATATACATAAAACTATTGCACTTATGTATATCGATAGTGAATCTTAGTATTTAGTTTTTTTAATAAGATAGCACTTAATGAGCACAATCAAGATGAGAACAATAGAATCAGCACAATCAATATGATGAACAACAGAAGGAAGCTATATGAAAATCAGAATCCATAACGACTTTGCAGCTTTGCATGTTAAGAATAAAGAATAGTTTTACTGCAGAAAATTATTCATTAGGTAGCACCATAGAATTTTATTATAACAGAATTTAGTACCACAACATGGTCAATGTTTTTCACATTGAGAACATGACTAGTATGATGTTTTCTTCATCTGTTAGACTGCAGGTATTCAGAGGTTTATTCATGTGCAATAATGGTCACTCAGGTAATATCCAATCATAGATGTTACATGTTAACTTTGGCGTCAAATTGAACAAGCTACAAATATATCCTATTATAAAACACGATGCTTAAATAAAAAATTCACAAGCCTGAGCAGGAGTACTGTTAGACTCCGGAACCTAGACGAGCAATATAATAACAAAATTCCTGATTCCCATGTAAGCAATCTGAATCCAAGTGTCACAGTTTCACTGCTTGAAGTGAAATAGCCACTTGACTTAGTTAAAGATTATTATTATTATTGAAACCTGCTAGAGATGACTTAAAAGCTCAGTGTAATTCCTCCATAATGCACCTTACAAATTTCTTAATATCTCAGAACTATTTCTAAGAACTGTTCCTATGTCCTACTGCACCTAAGACATCTTGCACAGTTGTTTATTTTTTTCACTCTTTTTACTTGTGCATCTGAAATTCTTAAAGGGGAGTGGACTGCCATGATTTAAACCCAGTCCTGCATTATGACACAAACAGTTGACCATACTCTAAACCATTCAGGGTCATGTTTAAGGATCTCTCTGTTCACACACCACCCTGCCTGGCATGCTTACAAACTCCGCAAAACATGAAAGAGTAACCAAAATAGTTACTCTCAATATTTCAATAGACTTGCATAACTCTCAAATAAGAAAAAACAGTATCTAAATCAGGCAAGTCTCCTCAGTCCTAACCAGTGAGTAAGTTTATTTGAGAACATACGCAGAGGGTCTCTTTCTGCTTAGCCTACAAATGCAACAGAAAGAGACCATAATCTCATCAACATATCAAGAGAAAACTGTTATGTCATTAAGCAATATAGCATCATGGATTAGTGTAAACAAACAGAACATCACAAGAAGCCTAAACCTTAAAAAAAGTAGAGACATCACCAAAATACAAAATTCATATAGATTATATTGTGATTCTGTTCATCTTGACACAACACCAGACCATGTTGGTCAAAAATTCTAAGCTACTTAATTTCCTCAACAGAACAAGTTGGGACTACACAGTTTCTTAAAACCTTAGCCCTGAATAATGAAATGATGTCCATCACTAAACCAGACTAGTAGTGAAGAAATACTGCTAATATCAAAGTTCTAATGGGGAATGGCACCACTTTCATTTTCAGGGCACTTGCCTTAACCCCCATCAATTTCGAATATAGCTTCATTTAACTTGTCAAATTGCACCAAACAATTAATAATGATCTAATTATGGCTTCCATTTGAAGACATCAATTTGGAATATAGCTTCATTTAACTTGTCAAATTCCACTAAACAATTAATAGTGATCTAATTATGTCTTCCATTTGAAGAGCCAAGGCTTAAGGGAAGGCTTAATAACATTAACAAAAAAAAAGAGGACTAAATGAAATTAACATCGAATTTTTGGTAGAAATGATACCTTGGACTATACAAAACATTGAACACGCTCTTGGTGGATATTGCATTAGACACTACAGAAAGAACACTGGGATATGAATTCTGCTTTCCAATAACTGAATCAGGAAGACCATTTCTTGGCCGAGCAGCTCGTCTAATGCCCAATCTCAGCTCCCCATCTTCACCCCTAAAAAATACATAAGAAAACAGATTAGGAGCTTTAAGTAAACAAATATTATAAACAATCAGTGACATTTGTATACCAAATGAAATTGGTATTTTTCTTCATAATTTTCTCACACAACATTGCGAATATTTTTCTATATTTTCCAATTTGGCACCGAAAGGAATTTCTCGTCTTCCTTCCAGCATTATTACACTTTTGGGATTTTAATAACATTCACAGTGCTTCAACCTATCAAATTTGTGGTTTTTCTGAGCAAATACTCCATTTTCTTGTAAAGATTTGCTTTTCCTAATAGACTAGTTAATAAATATTAAGTGGGATTTTTCCCTAAACTTCAAATGAAGAAGTAAAAAAAAATGTACATCAGAATCATTATCCTGTACGCATACCTCAGAAATAGCACTGCATCCCCTGAAACAAGATTCTTTTGACTCACAAAAATACTCCACCCTGTAGTAAGCAGATGCCTTCTTGGTTGACCTAAAAGGAAAACAAGCATTACTATCAACATTTCCCTCACTTGAACTCAACCCATTATTCGATTAAGGTTTACCTCTATAAATATGTCGAAATCTCCACTCTACACCATGCAGGTCTTTCGCCACCAGCTCTTGAGAGGGCCTCTGCTGTTTGTAATCCTACAAATAAAGAAATATCACCACATTTACAACAAACTCTAACTAGAATTTACCAAATTAGTCTATCAAGTAACAAAGTAACAATAAAGCAATTAAAGGAATAAAAATCATACCAGAGGAGGGAAGCAGTCTTCAGCAGCTCTACGGGGAACAGAGAACCCTCCATGGGTGCTAGTATCAGAAGCTGTAAGTGTTTTACAAAACATATGAGTTGTTGATTTTGCTGGTAATCCACCTCCACCCTCTTCATCCACACCCAACTCTTCAAGCTCTTTTCCCTCTAAATTCAGTCCTACAAACTACAGAGTTCCCACAAAAATTACACCATCAACTTCAAGATACAAACATTGAGCTGCCTCATAAAATCAGACAATAAACTAAAGAGGAAAAATAAAGAAATAAATTCATTAAGGCCTAACCTAAAAGGACAGAGTGCCTAACACTTAAAAAAAAAAAGAATGCAATTTTCTTCAGATAATACCACTAACGGTTGCATAAATCCAAGATGAAGAATAGAAGGAAATGAGCTATAACATCAATTGATGATGATACCTGTGGTTGAGGAAGCAAAGCAAGCTGTGTATAGACCTCATCACTCTCCTTATTAGACTGTTTCAAGAAATTAGAATTAGGAAAGTAAAAAAGCAGTAGCAAAACTAGGAATCAAATAGTGAAAAGTTAGGAACTTGCAAAGAAACTAATAGCAATAATGCAGAGAAAACAGTGAAAACCCAGTTTAGCACTTACAAGGAGTTGCACATTTACAACTTTGCAAAAGATTTGTGGTTGGAGATCAAAGGTGGGCATTCCCAGAGGAGAAAAAGGAGATGAAGAGGCAACCTGTTCAAGGTGACCTTGAGGGAAGTAAACAACTACATTCCCTTTCTTGGGAAGCAAAGTGAGAGGGCCAGCACAAGCATGCCAAAGCTCCAAGTAAATTGAAGAAGAAACTGGAGATGGAGATGAATTAGAAGAACAAGAAGAAGAGGAAGAATCCCCATTAGTACGAAATGCATTCTTCTCCACCTCATTCACTACATGGTTCAGATCAATTTCCATTAACACCCACCCAGTGTTGTTATCTTGGTATGGACTTAAAAGCACAAGTATGACCACACAGCCAAAAATATCAAGAAATTAAAAAAGAAAAGTAGGAGTAAAGGAGTAATCAAGTGGGAAAGAAGGGTACCCACAACGCTAAGAGAAAACTATAGAAAATTGGAAATGAGGTCAAATCATGGAAAGAAACTCATTTTTTATGAAAGGGTACTCATAAAGCTATTACACGATAGTAGTGAAAGAAGATGGATAGAAAACAACAAGAAGGTCATGTTTAGAAAGGATCCCCACACAAAGCTAAAAGATGAGAGAAAAAAAAAAGAAAGAAAGAAAAGGGTGTCAAATAATAACAAGAAATTCAAAGTATGATTCCTCCCCCATTTGCAGGTACTGAGAAGAGGGAGCAGAAGTAGCAGAATTAGACAATTGCATAGGAAACATAGAAAACAAAAGGCAAAAAAAGCCAGTGTGCTGTTGCCTTTTGGACTTGGACTGTTGAGAGAGAGAGACTGCGTTGGGTGGAGGGGACAGGCTAAGACAGTAAATAACCCACCCTCCTCCTCACTCTCTCTCCCCCTATTGCTTTCTTTGCCTAAAGCTTTCTCTCTTTTTTTTTTAATCTTTATTTTATTATTAGATTACAATTAGTCTTTTTCTTTCTTTCAGTAAATAAAAAATAAAAAACTTTTAATCTTTACTGTTCATGAGGGTCCTCCTCCTCCAAGACAAAATGGGGGTTTTGCATAAAAAAAAAAAAATCTCCTCTCTCTCCTTAATAACCCCTTTCATGTTTTTGGTTTTCAATAGAAAACAATAAGATGAAAACAACCCATTAAAGTTGAATCCATAATAGCCCTTAGCAAAAGATATCCAATTCCATCAATTTTTTTCCAGTTCACCAACTTTATTTATGAGTTCTCTAATTTTACAAAACCAAAACTCTTTTCTTTATATTATTTACATATGTTTTGAGTAAGGTCTTTAAATGGTCCAAAAGAATGGACCAATTTTGTTGGGTTATCCTTTTTTTCAGTCAAGATTGAAGAATCAGACACAAGAACACCACAAAACTTGGGTCATTAATAAAAATGGAAACTTTTGAAAAGTTTTGAGAGAGAGAAAAGAGTTGTCAATGTAATTGGGTCCCTAAGGACTTTGGCAGCAACTATCGGGGGAGTGTTGTTAGTAGTTAGGACTCGGTGACCGATAGACCCAGCAGTTTCACACTTTTATAAACAAAATTTTCAAAATCGAATCCATTTAAAAATTGATAAAAATAAAAATTCGATCGAAATTAAATCAGTTTAATTAAAAAAATAATATATGTATATATATAATTTGATATTTATTATATATATAATAAAAATAAATATAATTTGATATTTTTTATTTTTTATCAAAAATTTAAAAATTTTAAAAATAAAATTATGACCGGCTCGAATCAGAAAAAATATTTTAATTCGACTGATTCGCCAGTTAAACAGTCGATTTATTAATTTTTTAACAGAATTTTTAAAAATTGACCGAATTATTTTTTATTCGATTCTTAATTTTTTAATTCGATCCATCAATCTGATCCGATTTTAATAATTATACTTTTATATCTTAATCTCACCCTTTGCTCTTTTACATTTTTTTTACAGACCCTGATCCCCCACTCTTTTTTAAGCGCGTGAACCCCAAACACTTCCTCTTCCTTTTTTGACCTTTTTGATTTTGTTTTATAGTGAAGAAAATAACGTAGTAACAGAAAAAAATGTGGTTATTTTGTTTATTTATTTATTTGTAGAAAAATAAAAATTGTATAGAAATATAAATTCATTGTAATGTTTGAATAGGATTAAGCCATGAGAAAGTTTTGAATTTTCAATTTTACTTATTCATACAATAAAATTATTGGTTCCAAAAATGTTGGAATGGTAATAACTTTTCTTTTGTTTGAATTAATTACAACAATAAGAGGGATGTCTATCACCTAAAAAAAAAAATATTAATTCATCGAAAATATTTTATATAAACAATTGAAATTTAATTTTTTATATCGTCTTAATTCATAAATAATTTTCTAAAAATTTTTATCTACTCGAAAAAATTTAATAAAACTATAATTATTAAATAATTTTTTCAGACAAATATAATTATTAAATAGTTATTTTAATAAATTCTAATTATTAAATAATAAATATAAATAAATTAATATAAAAATAAGTTAGATAAGAAAAAATTAAAAAATTTAATAAAATTATATTTCGTTATTATTATTATTATTTTAAAAAATAAATTAAAATTTTTATTTTTTATTTATTTAATTTATTTTAAATTTATTTATTTAATATTATTTAAATTTTTATTTTTATCCGGTATCCTTATTGAACTGATTAAAAAACCGTTAAAAAAACAAAAACAAAAACTGAAAATTAACAGAAAACTGTTATTTTGCTTACAAATTTTTTTTTAATAAAATAATATACTATTAATCAAATAAGAGGAAAGTTGAGTTGGCCATGAGCGCAATACAAACGATGAAAGAGCGAGTGGGAACAGACAGAGGTGTTAAGAGGAAGTGATGCTATTGGGTGGCGTGCGCATTTGCCGCTGTTTCATAGGCCCACCACATACATTCCTCTCTCTCACGCCTCGATTCGGCCAACCAAATTTGCCCTTATATTTGTCTTTGTTTACAATAGGCTGGCAAAATGCACCAATATAGTGGAAATCTGCCTTGCCTAATTCCAATCAAAATGAATGATTCTCATTTTAACTGGAAAACGACGCGGAAACAAAAAAAAAACCCCTAAAATTTTGTGAAAATATGAAAAGGAAAGAAAAATTATATGTCAAGTCTTAAAATTCATTCTAAATTCCATCCGTTATATATATATATATATATATATATATAATTGAATTTTATTAAGTAATTAGGAAATCAAAGAATTATTTATAGAAGAAATTTAAAAATAATTATAATAATGATAATTTATAAAAAAAATATATAAAATTTAAATTTTTATTATTATACATTGAAATATAAATATTCGATTATTTAGTAGCTAATTATTAATTTTATAATATTATTTTTTAAATAGTTTTAGAAATTTTTTATTACAATTTATATGTTATGATTAATTTTTATTTTTATTTAAATTTTAACTTGTCAATTAATGAATATCAATTTATATAGTATAATTTTATAATAAAAAATTCTAATAAGTTTATATGAAAATCGAATTTTCTAATTATAGTCAAAAATTCTAATAAATTTATTAGAAATTATATTTTATTTAATTAAATATTTATATTTTCTTATTGAGATTTTTTTTATGTTAAATACAACTTATAAAAAAAATGAATAAATAAAATATATAAGCTGTAATATTAATATTATCATAGGAAAATTGAGCCTATGGGGTGTCATGGGAACTCTAATACCCATGGTAATAGGAATGAAGTATTAAAATTTTAACCCGTTGTGGGATGGGGTGGAGATGAGATAAACTTTTAATATATGGAAACGATAATAGGATTTTAATGGAATTTATCCCAAATCTACTTCGTTGTTATCCCTAATTTACAATACTTACTCTTCTCTCCTCAAAAAATTATATACTGGCACATGCATTGCAAGAGCATTTCAAAAGTCGTCTCCTAATATCTAGACATGACCACAGTCTGGTTTCAATTTGGAATCGAACTGAAATTGAACCGAATTAAACCAAAATTGAACCACATTAAATCGAAATTATTTTCAAACTGTAACCGAATTGTGACTTTAAGGTTCTGTTTTGATTCTCATGATTTTTAAACCAAATCAGAACCGGCGGTTCAGTTCGATTCAGAATTGTGGATGAATTTATTATATATTGTAAGCATTTGATATTGATTTGATATTTGATGAATTTAATGTATGCATGCCTATTGGCTATTATTTGAAAAATTGGGTTGAACAATCACTTAATAATTGTACTTATATATATATATATATTTCCTTTTATTATATTTCCTTTTATTTTCTTTTTGTTATTTTTTTTAGTTTATGATTACTAAAATAACCTAATCAACAGTAATAAACAACTAGTTTTTAAGGGTATTTTGAGAAAAAAAAATATTTATGAGATGTCTATAAATACTAACATTTATTCATTATTTTTCTTCACAAAATCTCAATTTCTCTCAATTTATATTATTCTCTTTCAAATTTAATCTCTCAATTGATATTTTAATTTTTAATTAGTTTCAAACTCAATAAATTTTTTATTATCTGCCTAATTATTGTAATTTTTATTTAATAATTTTATTATTAGTATTAATTATATTATTTGAATTTTTTTATATCCATGACAAATACAAATATAAATATCAATAAAGGTAAGGATTTAATTGGTGAATCAACAAATTCCCACCAATTTCATGAAGATTGGGAATTTGATATTGATATTGATGATCAATTCAATATACATTTTGTTGGGGAGCATATATCTACACAAGAAAGTTTTCAAATAGATCAAGAAGAACTTACAAATATTGAAACTAAAAATTCTAAATCCGACATATTTATGATTCATTTCAAAAAAACGAAGAATGATGATAACTCATTCAATGTAACGTGTAATTATTGTGGTCAAAATTTTAAATTTAATGCAGGTGGTGGATATGGAACATTTAAGAAACACATTGAAAAGAAACATCCAACCCAAGCAGGTATAAACAATAAACAAAAATAAATTACAAGGTATGCAAATTCTAATTCTGCTCAATTACTCAATTATAATGAAATAAAATATAAAGAAAATTTGGCTAAATGTGTTGTTGTTGATCATTTATCTTTTAATTTTGGTGAAAAATTAGGTTTTAATAAATTTATTCAAAATACATGTGTTCCTCAAGTAAAACTTGTTCCTATAACTACTCTAACACGTGTAGTTCATAAACTTTATAAGAAAGGAAAAAAAGATTTACAATTTTTTTAAAAAAACTTTAATGGACGTGTGCATATCAGTAATGATATTTGGAGTGATTATTGGCAATCTCATTTATATATGGGTATAACATGTCATTGGATATAACATGTCATTGGATAGATAATAATTGGAATATTAAAAAAAGAATAATTGCAATTAGAATTTTTGATGAAAGACATACTGCTGATAATATTTATAGATTAATTTCTAAAATTTTAGAAGAATATTATTTAGTTTATAAAATTTTTTTCATTGGTTTTGATAATGCTGTAACAAATATGATTTCAATAGGTGAATTAAAAAGAATTTGTCAACCTGCTTTTGGTGAAAATTTTTTTCATATTAGATGTGTTTGTCATGTTTTAAATTTATGTGTGCAAGATGGTTGAAAATCTCTTGAACTTTTTTTTCATCCAATAAGGAAAGTTATTTCATTTTTATGGACACATCCTTAAATAATGAAAGAGTGGGACAAATTTTATAGAATAAATAATAAAATAGCAAAAAAATTTCCAAAAGATGTTCCTACTCGTTGGAATTCTACCTGAGTTGTTAAATACATCATATGAATATAGAGATTTATTATGTATATTTATTTCAAATAATGTTTCACAAGTTACTTTATACCCACAACAATAGGTTATTTGCAAAAAAATTTTAGATATTCTAAAAGTTTTTAATGATGCTACTTATACTTTATCTAGTGTATATTATCCTACTACTCATTTATTAATTGTGCAATGTGTTAATATTGTTGGAATTTTTGAAAAAAAATGAAAATGATGAAGATTTAAAAATTACTATTGAATCAATGAAATCTAAATTGCTAAATTATTTTATGAACATTCCACAAATTTATTTAGTTGCTTGTGTTTTTTATTCACGTTGTAAATTAGATGGTATGCATGACTATTTGCATACTTATTATGATTCTTTTAATTTACTTGATAGTGTAAATATCATCTCAATAATAAATGATATTAAAAAATTAGTATATACTATGTATGAAGAATTTTCTAATACTTATAGTGGACAAGTTACTCCTCAAGTTTCTCAATTTAATAGTACTACTAGTCAAATGGACAATTCAATTAAATTGAATAGAGGAGATCAAATATTGCT
>CANXYC013140879.1:0-49068 GCA_948193065.1 Aleurites moluccanus
AATAATAAATTAAAACTTTTCTTAAATTTTGCTTTTTTGGTGCTTGTTGATGTGCCTTTCTAATTTTTTAACTAATGTTTTTTGTTTAATATCAATACACCACAAAAAAAAAAAAAAAAAAAAAAAAAAAAAAAAGCATTGCAGTGAACTACTTTTCAGAATCATTCTTTGATGATATGCTTGTATATGTCACAAAAATATTGGCAGTCAAATTATGAGATTTACCATATGCTTGATGCAATAAACAATAAGTGTGCAATTACAGAAAGAAAAAGCGTCTCAAGAAAAACCAACTCAAGGAAGAAAAAAGGGAAGTTGAGAAAAAAGGAATAAAAGAATTGGACCGAAGCTTAACCATGCGATTATGTGGTTATGAAAGTGAAAAGAAGTCAATAATTTCTTTCCTCTTTTGTAGGTCTTTATGTCATATATTTCTCTACGTTCAAGTTTTAGAAACTTCAAAAGCCTAATCACTTACAATGGGAAGATTCCATACAATATTCTCTATCATGGGCAGGCTCCATTATTTTTTATCTAATAATTACCATCACCAGCTCTACAGTTAAGATAGGAGTGCAATTCCAAGTGATTCTAATATCCAAAAATTGTCACAATTACAGGGGAGAAGAGTTTCACTTCTTTGATGACTTTTGATTACAGAAAGATATCTCTAGACTGGCAATTTTCAGAATATCAATACAATTGTAAATGACATCCAGCCATATAAAAGGATCAAGATGCTCATAAGTCACAACTCATTAAGAAGGAAGAAGTGGAAACAAAAAAAAAAATTCATTGAAAACAACCTGCCAGCATCCTAGGAGGACGCCAGTTGATGTCAACACCACTCTGTCCAAGACGATTTTTAAGGGACAGAGGCCTTCTGCAACAGCTCCAACAGCAGTTGCTTCAGCTTCAATCTGACAAAATAAAAAAGGTTCGAGATTTATATTGATCCTGTGACTAGT
Organism: Aleurites moluccanus; assembly: GCA_948193065.1. Lineage (NCBI taxonomy): Eukaryota > Viridiplantae > Streptophyta > Magnoliopsida > Malpighiales > Euphorbiaceae > Aleurites > Aleurites moluccanus. The sequence goes on from CANXYC013140879.1 coordinate 969, forward strand.
AAAGAAAAACATAAACATTCCATAGGCAATTTACCTCGTCTTCTGTTGCAGGAACAGGTACAGTATGATGTGAGGCATGAAACATGCTGAAATGGTATAAACTAGAGTTCTGAAACCAAATCGCTAACCAAAACACATGTAAGCACAGCAACAATTAAAAAAAAATACTAAACTCGATATAAACAAATAAATCAATAAAATCTGCAATTTTCTTTTCATGTGAATTAAAAGAACGACTAACTCAAAATTTCAAAAACACCACTAACATCAATAGGTAGGCCAAACAATCACTTACCTTGATCAAAGTATGGGCTGAATATATGCTTTACAGCCTCCCTGTGGCAGCCAAGCAAAAGTATACTATTTTAATCATCAATTAATGAAAATGAAATATTTAATAGAAATTCCAAAGAGACCCAGACATTATGTAGGAAACAAACAGAAAATGTACTGGAGTATCACAAATAAAGACAAGCACATTATATCACAGCAAATATTAATACAGTCAGCTACTAAGCACGCATTCAAAACAATCAGAGCTGCACAAATGTCATGAAATATACAAATTCTTTCCATAATCAAATTTCCCTGGACTGGTCTTAGCTCGCCTTTCCTAACTCCTCCATAAAAAAGGAACCATAATCCTCATTTGCAAATCAAGGACTTGAGGTAAAATGTAATAAAGACTGGGATATTTTCCATCCATAAAAAAGAGCATGATTGGATGAGTTCTAGTCACATAATTTGCAAGCCAGTTAAAAAACAAAAAAAGATGCCAGAATTGCATCAGGCTAACAGAAATCCAACAAATTAGATGAGCATATCTCCTGAAATCACACTAATTTCTTTTGTACATTTAATCTGACAACATTTAAGTGTCAGGCCATGTGCATGCAAATTTGATCCAAAAAGCTATACAATTATGTAGAATTTTTTGAAATCCCAACAAAGATGTACTGTATGAAAAGAAGCAGCAAAACCAAATAAATTTAACTGTGTGATGCGAACATATCCAACCATTTAAAAGGTAGAAAAACTGTTAATAATGCTTCAGAAAGTATTCAAATTATGTTAAGCATCCACTCATGAAATCTTTTTTGGTTAATTAGGCTCTGATAGGGGGTTCAAACTCATAAACTCATAGTCCTAAAGAAAACTCCAACGTCATGGAACCAAAATGTAGCCATGAATTTTTCATTCCTCAGTCTTAAATGGGCTGACATATGGTGCCAAATTGGTTTACAAGAAGGTAATGTGGCATATAAAGAACTTTGCCAAAATGATTGCACAAGACTGAATAAAACTGGTGATGGCTGTGAGTTGTAATTTTAATGCTGATAAACAATTTACTTCCAAAAAGAAATGTCATTGGAATGAAATTATACCAAAATAAGGAAATATTTTCTGAAGCAAATAAAAGCTCTGCCACATGCCAAGTTTTCACAGGGACCACTGACCATCTAATGGATGTTATTTGAGAAATCATTGTGTGAAGAATGAAAAAGTTCAGTTAAGTGAGTTCAGCCACTTAAGAATCATTAGTAAGCTCATCCAATCACACTGTTTTTTTAACAATTGTAAGGCCTGATTAACTGATAGATACAGGCCTTCTATGACACCATATGAGAACGGAGGTGCTAGATGTTTTCTACTTATTGTTGAAATAGAGTGCAGCAATTTCCTCTACACAAAGGAAAGATAGATTGCCAAAAACTTATTAAAGTCAACATGTCATGCCATGTCACATGACTTTTCTTTACTTTTCTTCCTTCCCCCTCCCCTCTCTCCTTTATTTCTATTTATATTTTAAAAAAAAATCAATTGATATATTTTTTACAATGGATGGCTAGTGTTATTTTACCAATGCACTGGCTAGGACATATGAAATAAGGCTAGATCCCAAATTATACACTTCAAATCACAACATGATTATCAAAAATGAAAGAAATACCAAAAAACCAAAAAGAAGCATGAGAAGCAGAACTATATGCTTTATGCTTACGAGATGGGCACCGAATATTCTGGGCTTAGATACAATATATTAGCCCGGACAGGAGGGTTAGCTTCCTGTAGGCAGAAGGCAAAGCTACGAGTCAATTCTCAAGAAAACAGAGATAAGGAGTAACATTTTATTGATTAAGGTTCAATTCACTCGTATGCTTACCTTAAGTACAGGTGTTACAGATCCATTCTTCAGGGTGAAAATATCTGAAAGAGATAATGACTGAGATGTCTCCCCATGTTTTAGGAAAGTTGGTCCATTCTCATCCAAGTCCATTGCCATTTTATCATATAATCTTGATCTTTGTTCCATATTTGAAATGGGAAAATCTGATTCAGGAATTCCCCAAGTAGTCAGTACCGTTCCACTATTTCTAGGAATTCACACCATTAAGAAAAAAAGAAATGATTAACTTAATTTTATTTCGTTTATTAAGATTAATCAAGAGATGACAATAAAACAATAATCATATATATATTTTTTTAAAAAAAATCTGGCCCAATGAAAATTTACCTATGAACTTGCATAACCAAAAATTTCATTTCAGAAACAAATCTGTGTATTCGACTCAGGCAAATATACATCCAAATTCAATAATCATTGAGTAATAAATTAAAAGATTGCAATCAATTTGTACTACCAGCAACTCATAAATTGATATAGCATGAGGATTTAACTCTAAAAAAAGCTCAAGAGCATAATTAAAGATCATCGAGCATTGATCAAAGAAAGATCTTATTAATTAGTCATCTATATATCAGACTAAAGAAAGAAAACATGGGGGAACGTACCTGAAGATGAAGATGAAGAAGAAGAAGAAGAAGAAGGGGAGGGGTGATTGAGGGGAGAGGAATTTTTGAGAGCCAGTTGGAGCAAAGAGAAGGAAAAGATGATGCAAATAGACCAGATTAGAACTATAGTCTTTGAATGGCTCCACCAATTCTTAACCACTCTTACCATCTTCACTATCAATTGAATCTTGAAATAATGCTTGTAACAGTACCGCCACCGTCTATGCTAATGCTGTTTCTGGTTTGTAGATTCAAAAGCAAAAGTCAGTAACAGGTTGATGTCTATCTTTCTCTCTTGCACACGCACACGTCATCAGCCCCTTCCAATGGTGACTTGTTTTACTGTGAAATATCAATCACCAAAAAATCAATCCGATGAACATAAATTAATCAAACTGATTCTTAATTTAATTTTTAATTTTTTTAAATTAATAAATTTAATTCGATTTTAATAAATATAAATTATACTTTAATTATATTTTTATTTAATATTTTGAGTGTGAATTATTTATTTTTTAAAATATTATTTAAGACTAAAATTTGATAAACAATCAAATTCTTTGATATGTAATTATTGATTCAGTGTGACATGAATGCTCTTCTTAGTCATTTTATTTATTTAAGAAATTAAAGTTGGAGATTTTATTTTATATATAGAAACAAAAGTAAATGTTACCGACATCACACATGCATTCTTTACCCCCTTCTACTTTTCCTTTTGGTAACTCCTCCATTTAGTAGCAAATAGCAACATAAATCAAGTGTTTGTCATTCACACGTCTTTCTGTTTTTTTTTTTTTTTTTCCAAAGGAAATTTATAAGATTTGAATCGCATCCTCACCTATTCTGTTAAATTATTTAGGTATAATTATTGTGAAATTTTTATATTAAATTTTTTTTATGTTTTTTAAATTATATTAAAATATATATATTTAATTTCATTACATCATAAGATTTTTTCATCCATTTTTTATATTTTTCTGTCAATTAAACTCTAAAAATTAAATTTTAATTAAAATATTTATTTTAATATTTAAAGTATTCATCTTCTTCTTTTTCGTGTAATCAACTTAATTAAATCCTAAAATATAAGAAAATTTAAATAAATCACAGCAATTTAATGGAGTGAATTTAAAACAGTGGGTTGAACTGGGCTTTTGCAAAATTAACAAAGAAATTGTGAAAAAATAGAAAATAAGAAAATTTCGAGAAGGGATAATGCGCTCACCATGAAGCCAAAAGAGAAGGTGCCTATAGCATACAGAGCGATGGAAACAGCAGAGAGTTCACACACGATTTTAAATTTTAACGAAATTAAAATATAAAAAAATTTAATATAATTTTAAAAATATAAATTTTTTTTAATATAATATGACAAAATTTCAAAATAATTATTTCAATTTTTTATACCTTATTTATAATGTCTCCTTTTTACTCATTATTATCTTATTTAATGAATTTTTTTATTTTACTTCGACTTAGAATTGGAGGTTACCAATCTTATATATCTAAAAGCAATTTCACTATCATTAATTTATTTTTTATATATACGCTGGAGTGTATTCTCCCACTAACTTACACTTCAGTTAATGATTAAATATTTAAGGACATATTTTTATGTTTGGATCATATAGTCAGAAATTATAAATTTTAAATATTGCATATAAATAACAAAATCAAATCCTGATTAATAAAAATTACAAGCGAATTTGTTTATCAATTAAACTAATTTAAGGGATTTAGTAACATTAAGTTACAGGATGATTAGTGAATTTTTTTTTTTTTATTATTATTATAAGACTAGTCTTTGATTATTAAACAATGACTGAGTCCTAGCACTGTCTGTCAATACAAATATTTTAACTCTTTGGGGAAAATTCATTGTTTAAAATAAAAACCATATAAAATTTTATTTTCAATTTAATTGAATATTAATTTTATTTCAATTTATTAATTTAAAATTCTAAATTTCAAATGCAATTTCTCCAAAAATTAAAAATTGCAAATACAAATTCACAAATCCAAATGCAACATTCACTCCAAATAAAATTTTACCTACCAAATTTCTTTTTCTTTTTAATAGAAACTTGACTGTTTTATGAACATGACATAAAATTTAACCAATTGGAAGGTAAAATTTTATTTGAAGTGAACCCATTTACTATATATATTTAATCAAGAAATGAAAGTTATATATAACCCATTTATGAATATGGCATAAAATTCTTAATTACATTTTTTTAGACAAAGTTAATAATAAAAATGAAGAATGCATCAAGAAAAAGAACAAGAACCCATTTACTATATATATGGTGGCTAGAACTAGGATCTTTACTATTATTGAAATGACATTGGCCTTTCACTTGAGGAGCCAAATTCTGAAATGAAAGTTAACTAATATAAAAGATTCTTTCACTCATTTTGCAGCCTCTACTCAATTACCCACCATGAACTGTTTTGGGTAAGTACTGGGGACACATTGACCAAAGGTACTGTTAAAATGTGGGGGCACCAAACCAGTAATTGCCTTGAGGAGCTATTGCTTGGTTTAAATGTTGCTATGATGATAGAGGGAAGATCTCATTTTACATGCTTTTCATTTCTTAGGGCATTTCACTTCCGAGCTCATATAATGAATATTTTATGCATACTCAGATCAATTTGGTTAAATTTTTTTATAATTAATTTTGACTTAATTTCTGATTAAATATATAATAAGCAAGATATTTCATCATTGAACCATTGATCTATCGATTCAATGACTTGAAAGCAAAGCATCGAAATGTGGCATCATGTGGGTGCACCCCAAAGTTAGATCAAACACAAAACATTTGAGGGCTGGGTTTGGAAATGTTGTTTTGGTGGGTCTAGACCCACAAATGTGTTATATAGCAACAACCAACCTGCAGGCTAAATGCCAGAAGGCAAGCACATGGTTGTGTATGAAACAACATAATCATCAAATCAAAGAAGGATTAAGAGATTTTATGGGCCCAAATTAATCTTAACAAATCAAAATGGTTTTTAAGAGATTTTATGGGCCAAACAGTATAGAATCTAACAGAGTCTTAGCACCTAAAAAAAGAGTTGTTTCCTAAACAGATGCCGACTTGTTTGTTAAGTATATATAACAAGAAATGGATTAGAGGGTCTAATCATTCTATTTTAGGAATACAAGATTTTCTTGGAGGGCCCATTTGGTTGTAGCAAAATGGTTCATATCCATGTGCAACATGAGTAAGAAAGAGAAGTGGTTTCTTTTTAGCTATGATGGGTTTGACACCATTTTCCCACTCATACACCAAATAATAATAAATGCAAAAACATGTGCTATTGAAGGAACGCTTTCAAGTAACAATTTTTATTTACTGTAAACAATATTGAGGGGCTACTGTGCGTTAGGTATCTAAAAATTTTTGTAAAAATTTTTAAAATTTATAATTTAATAGTGTATGATATAATAAATCTAATGATATATTTTTTTTATGTTAAATAAAAATAAATACATTATAAATTTTGTATATCAAATCTAAAAATATAGATTTAATGTATTTATTATGTATTTTTTACTATTCATTTAATTTTTATTTAACATAAAAAAATATATTATTTAATTCATTATATCAAACACTATTAAAATTATAATTTTTAAAAATTTTTATAAAATTTTTTAAATTCTTAAAATATAACACATGAGAAGTTATTGTCCAAAAATAACTCAATCCCATTATTTTATGTTTTTAAAATTGTATCATATTTCCTTACTAAGTTTTCTTTTAAATATATTTGGATATAAATAAGATTACAATATTTAAATGCCTAGTTAAGAAATTAGGATGGAATTGAATACACCCCAAAAGAAAATGCAACAATTAATTTGTCTTTAATTACAACAATATATGTTATAAAATCTAATTTATTTATGGTCTATGAAATCAGTGACAGATATGACAGCTTTATCTTACTCCAATGTCAATTTCCAACCACCTTAAATCCAATAATTGAAGAATTCGTACTGCCTCAAATATAGTGAATAAATGAGTTTAAATCACTATTCCACTATAATTTTACCCTAATATTAGCATTATTATTTTTTTAAAAGAATTTATGTATTATAATCTTGATTTATATAAATATATGTGAAAGTTTGGTTTTAATTAAAGAAGAATAAATTATTAAGTATGATAAAAATATGTTTTTATTATTTATATTGGAGTGAATTTATATGTAATTTTAATGAAAGTATATTCGTATAAATTTATTTTTATGTAAATAAAAAAATATATATTTATGTTTCATTTAATAATTTTTTTTAAAGTTGAAAATTTACTGTATTTTTTATAAAAATCATACTTCTTAGAAAAAATCTTCTTAGAATATTATTTAAATTCAAAATAATCATAAAGTTATATGCATATTATTATATATTTAATAATATAAGTTTTTATAGAAAAAATAAATATTAGGATAGTTTTATTTTTTTTTATAAATTATTATAAATTTGAGCGTAAATTAATTAATTAAGTGAATTTAGATATTATTAGGTCATAAAAAAAAATAATTTATAAAATTATAAAATAACAAAACAAAGATATTTGTCTGGCCCCTCACTTTATTTTCCTATATATCGAGGCAATAATAGTAATGATAAAATCCAACCATTACAATTCCTACTTGTTTTGTTTGAACAAAGGGTTGATAATCATCTCCTCATTTCTTCACTTTCTTATAAAGGTTAATTTCTTTAATTACATAAACCTTCACCCCCCAATTCAACTGCTCATTCAAACAAATCCGCTTTCTGTCAATAATAATAAAGATGTTCATCTATAAAGATTAAGAAATTATTAACCATCCATTAATTTTGTGAGTTGCTCATATATGAATGTTCATTAGGCAATTAAAAAGACTAAAAACTTACATTAATTCACAAATAACACATCAACATTTCTTCTACAAGTGAAGCTAAAATTACCAACTAGCAACAAGAATGAAGAAAGAAAAGGGTTTGAAACGAGGAGATTAGTAGGAGACAATAACAAGTTATGATATGATTCCAACCAAAGAAAATATCTATATATACACTCATTCAATAAAATAAAACTATATAAAGAAAAAAATATAAATATTTATTCATTAAAAAAAATTATATTAATTAAAATATTTTATCACATATTAATTAAATATATAAAATAAATTAATACAATCATTATTTATTAGTTAAACATATAAGATAAATTCTCCATAAACTTTTCTCAAATGGAACTCCAGATTCCACAAATTTCTCAGGGAGACCCAATCATTCAATGGGCCCATCAAGAAAACTGGGTCCTAACCAAAATTAACAGACGGTACAGATTAATAAAAAGAAAAAAGAGTGGGGGCCATCCTTCTCTTATGAGTAGGGTCATTAACACCCACCACCGATCTCTATGGTGCCAGCAAAACAAGAGAAGAGAAAGAGAGGCAATAATAGAAATCCATCTCTTCTCTTCTCTTCAGAAATCCATCTCTCTATAATAATAATAAATTAAAACAAGAGAAGATAGAAAGAGAGAGAGAGAATGATCCACCTGTTTGTCAGTGACATTGTACATTGGTTTGGGCAATGACCAGCATTTGGGACCCACCACCTGAGCCAACTCCTGGTACTGATAAGGTCTGGACCCCACAGTCCTATTACCCCCCTTCTCCCTGAAAATCTTAATCATTGATGCAGTAAACCTTGAGATTCATGGCGGATATATAGAATCAGAATGAACTCAAATTTCTTTCTTTCTTTTTTCCCTCTTTTCTAAAAACAAAAACTGTAATTTTCTTTTCTCCTTGTATTTTAAATTTAACTAGTACATTGCAGTAACACTGTTTTATAACCTTTCCACTTCCCATATTTATATATAAAAAAATAAAGAGAGAAAAAAAAGAGAATTCAATTGCTAGTTAGGTAGGAGACTTGCTATGTATCAGCTCAATTTCTCCAACAGAATTAAAGCTTGATTAAAATTAAATAAATAAAAATTGCACAAACAATGATGAAGATATATTATTATGTATAGTACTCATTAAAAAGAAACCAAATGAGAGTTTTATCAAAAACCAGGCAATACCCTTGTTAAATAATATTGTCATCCCTTGATCAAACCCTAAAAACCCATATTAATAATCACACAAAAAAATTTGGAATAATAATTAATCCAAAAATAGGGAGAAGGAAAAAAAAATGGAAAACAAAACTCAAATTCAAGAACAATCAAACCTCACGTGTGTTATACAAATCAAACTACACAAGTGGGGGATGATGATGATAATGTTTTTATGAGTGATGACTTGTTGTATCATGCCGATCATCTCCTCCACCGCCGTGGTGCGAGTGTGAGTGTGAGCCACTTGCTTGTGATTCCGACATACCAGTAGTCCGATATGGATTTAACCCAGCAAGCATATTCAAATGACCTTCAGTAATACCACTATTACCACCACTTCCACCGCCTCCGCCGCTGCTGCCACCTCCACCACCGCTAATACTACCTGAACCACCCAATTGCTGGCTTGGCAACAAAGCAACAGGGGTAGGAAAATTCATAAAATGTAACCCACTAGACGTAGTGCCTCTATACAAAGCAGTATTGTTATTAACAGATGGGAAAGTCCAAATTGGGTCACCACTCATGACTTGATTATTAGGATTAGCAAGCATCCAAAAATTAGCCGGAATCTGATTATGAGTAGCTGGAATCGTCCCCGTACTAGATTGCAACAAGTAACTACCCATCTGATGTTGTTGCGATGATAAATCTTGTTCTGGCCTTCGCTTCCTTCCTAAAGTTTCTTCAGTTTCAGATGATAAATCCAAAGAAGTAGTGTCTCGCAATTCCTGTTTGGCTTGTAGCATCGCATTTAAATTGCTAGATTGGAAATTTAAAAATGTTGGTGTAGATGACGGGGCAGTTTCAAGGCCAACTCCTGGGAATAAAGTTCGGTGGCGTTGCTGCATAGAAAAATTAGGACTAAAGCTAGCCGATCTTAGCTGAGAAGGAACCGACATACTTGAACCTGAGCTACGTAGAGATATGTTAAGAGAAGTGAAATTTGCAGGGATAGTACCAGTGCCGGTGGCGGCTATCACAGATGGTTCAGCTTGTTGAAGTAACCATTCGATTGTTTCACCGTCAGATTTGTGACCTAGTTCACGAGTTAGTTGAAAAACCCTAGCAGCACAGAGAGCTGGCATCCGAATTCTTCGGCCACGTCCATCGACTTTTGTGTGTCGGTCTTTTGTTGAGGTTCGTTTAGGAGGAGGTTTCTTGGAAGGTTCTGGAACAATTTGGAGAGAGGAAGAAGATGAACGGTTTAGCTGGGTATTACTGGTATTGTTATTGTTTGGTTCAGTAGTGGAGATATAAGGGAGAGAAGAAGGGTAAGGAGAGGAAGAGGAACAAGGTTCATCTTCTTTTTTTTCAAGTAATTGAAATGGGAAGGTAGGGCGGTGGTGATGGTGGTGGTGGTGGTGGTGGAGCTGATCATCACCTCCTTCCATGATAGCATGAAAATATGTGGTTTCTCTAATAATGGCTTTGTTATTTACTACTATTTATTAAAAAAAAAAAAAAGAATTTGGGTTTTTAGTTTAATCTTGTTTGTGTTGTGGGTCTCCTTTGAATAGAGAAAGAGAGGGCTTTTATGGTTTTTGTGTGTGCGTGTTTTGTTTGGATGCCTAGAAAATTTTAAGAATTTTTTTCTTTCCCTTGAGAAATTGATGTTAGAGAGAGGATAAGAGGAAGAGGGCAAGCTTTAAGCCACAGAGATAATGAGTGGGAATTATATGGGTAACCTTTAAAAAGCAAAAAAAAAAAAATTAGAAAAGAAATTGCTTTGTTGATGTGTTGGGCTTGGAAGGGTTTTTAATTTAATTAACTAAATATATTTTAAAAAAAAAAGAAAAAGAAAAAGAAAGAAATTAAGAAAAATTTATTATTTATTTTTTTTTAAAGAAGAAAAGAAAAATAATATAATAATTAATTTTAGTGAATGAAGGGGGACTCTTTTTATTGTGGTTGGACAGACCCTTTGGTTCAGAGTCCACGTGAGGTGCTCTTTTTATCATTCAATCCATAAAGACAATGGAGGCCGAGGTGGGACCCAATCCCAAGTCAAAAAAAATTAAGGGAGACTTAGAATAGAAAGATTATCAAAGTGGGTCCCATCCTCTCCATTCAAGTAATCATTTCATTTTGCCTTTGTTCTGCACCTTTGTTGGGGGACTTTGGGATTCCTCTCTTCTTCTTACTTTGTATTTCTTTCCCCTTTTAATTGTTCTACTTTTATTTTTCTCCCTTAATTCATTCCTCTTTTTCAATTTCTAGTTTAGTATTAGTATTATCAAATTAGCTAGTTTAGTATTAGTATTATCAAATTAGCTAGTTTAGGGTTAGGATTCCCTAAACAATTTCCATTTCATAATAAATTCTATTTTCACATAAATTCAAGATTATATCTTTTCTCAATCGATTTATATATTTAAAAATTATTTTGTATGGATTAATCAGGAGAATCAAAATTAGTTAATAAATATACGAGTAAAATTTCTTACTAATCAAATTAAATTTTGAGAGTTTAATTATCTATTATGCCACAAACGTGTTTTTTTTTTTTTTGGATTTTAAGTTAATTTAGAGAATATTTATGTCTATTTAAAACAGGTGTACAAACAACGGTTTAAAGTTTAAAAAAAATAATTTTTTTTTTAGTATTTAAATGTAAAAATAAAATTTTATTTTAAAATTTAAATAAAAAAATTACCCTGATAATTTTTTTTAAAACGATATTTTTAAACTTCACTTTCAAAATTCTATTTTAGTCAAATATTCCCTTAAAGACATTATCAATTTATATTCACTATACCACATTAAAAATATAATCAAAACCAATGAATTTTTTATTTAATGATACTCAAATTATTATAAGAGAAAAAAATTTTAAATTTTAATTTTAATTAGTGTCAATATAAAAAAATAAAATCTTTATATAATATATATATATATTAAAAGTTTACAACTTTCATAATTAGTATATATGTTTTTAATTATGCCAGCCCTTAGGCCTACGGTTATAGTTATTAATTTTATCAACATTAATTGTTATTGTTTTATTAGCATATAGAGCAGAAAAGGAGGGGGCCATAATCCATCATTTGATACTTATATTTAATGTGCAACGCTAAGTATAATACTAAACTGGCTGGGTTTTATTTATTTTTTTATACAACAAAGTAATGATTGTGTTTCAATCAATGCTAATTAATTAAGTTTCTAACTAGTTAGATATGTTGATCAATTTAATCTCCTCATTAAGGTAGATAATGTGATTCGTTGAGGGATACCAAATGAAATATATACATTTAATTAATTAATATTCAATAATCAAATATTTATTTTATATTATAAAAATTATAATTCAAATAATCATTAATATTTTCTTTATCTTTTAAGTTTTTTTCGATGAAATCGTTCGATATTTTATAATATTTTAAGAATTTTTAATATAAAAATAACATATTAAAAAAATTTGTATATAGACACTTTTAAATTGTTTGTGAATATTTATGTGGGGTATATATAAGAGCCCATCCTATAATATTAGGAACATTTAGTGTAATATATTATAATAGATGATCCTCCAAACAAACATTTATCAATGACAAATATGGAGCTATTTATGGGTTTTATTATGGAAATTTGGCTTTGTGGAGAAGGGGTTGTCAAAATTTTGTACTCTCTAGGTGGACCTCAATTATAGTTTTTCTCTTACATTCTTATAGGTATTATTTTATTTTCTTTTTCTTTTTTCCCTCACCCTTTAATTTTTTTCTCATAATAAAAAAAATTAAAAGAAAGTTATTGTTATGGTATATTGATGCATTTAAATTTAATTTTTGATGGATTTCGATTCACAAGTTTAAAATATTATTTTAGAAATATCAGAATTAAAAAGAAATAATTATTAAAAAATTATTTGAATTATTGATGATGTTATGTATATTAAAAGACATATTTTTAAATATAACTAGTTGGTAGCTAGCTATTTGTTATTAAACAAAATATTTTTAATTAATTTTTATGTGTCATAAAATATAAGAATATATAAATATTATTTTAAATAAAATGATATATAAATATAGAATTATTATATATTAATCATCTATAAATAATTATTATTATTATAATAGATTTTTAAGCCATTTTTTTTAATATTTTTATTTTTATTTTTAAATTATTAATTATAATATACTCAATGAAAGAAAAAAGAATTATGAGAAAATATAATAAAAATAATTATAATATAATATATTAAAAATATTATACTATTTTATTTTTTTATATTATTATTATTTTTTTATTTAATTTGTTCAACTAAAGGTTATTATCTAAAAAAATTCTTAAACTTACATTAAATACCATATTAATTATCAAATATTTATTTTTAATTATTTTTTAAATATTTAAAATTATATAAAATTTCAAAATTTATAAAAAAAGATAAATCAAATAGTGGATAAGCATAGAGAAAATTTCAAAACTTTTTTATGCTCCATTATTTATATATATTAAGAAAAAAGAAAAATCAATGAGATACCCCATTCTCTTTTATTGCATGACATTGCTTATAACCAACATTAATTATTTCTTTTTTCCATTTTCTTTTGGTTTTTAGCTATTTGACTTTGAGGTACATATTGTGTGTGTTTAAAAATTCGATTATTAAATTAAAATTTATATATTAATTTAAAAAATTTAATTAAAATCATGTTTAAATAGTAAATTCTAATTAAATTTTATTTTTGCATTAATATCAAAACATTGGTCACTTATTTTTGGATTATTACAGTAAAATTAATGAATTTTAATATCCTCATTGATGCAGATTAGATTATTTGATGTGATATTTCCTACGTACATATGCAGGTAATTTAAAGAGTAGATCTAAGGTTATGCAATTATCAAGTGTATCTAAATAATCCAAAATTACTTAATTATACTCATATATAGGATTACTATATACCTTAAGTGCATATATTGCCATTATTTTTAAGTACAGTACTGAATTCGAATGCATATATATTCTTATAAACTTTATAGATTATTTCTAAATGGAGCATGCATAATATAAAATTAATTTGTAACAAATTAATATGAACTTATAGGCATCTATATATTAGATTGAGTGATAGCTTTCATTTTCTTTAATTATTTGGTAAGTTCATTATATGATTTGGGACAATATAATAAAAAAGTAGGGTTGTCATTTGCTCCTGCTAATTTAGTTAATAAAGTAATCTTAAATGATAGCTATCTATCTATCTAACTAAGTTTTGCAAGTGAAATAATCCAACTACATATTCAATGAATGGAAAAAGATAATCAATTAAGTTACTGATAATAACTAGTCAATATCAGTAAAGATTCAACCTCTGTGCTCTAATATACTGTCATTTATATAATATCTGATATTTCTTTTCAAAAACTTATGAATGAGTTGGGACAAAGAAACATGAAGGTCCCAAAATTTTCTTCCTTCTTGCAATTGTGTTCCTGAAAAAAAAATCAAAATCTATCCTTTTAAAGTTTCTTTGATTAATCCTAGGGCAAAAAAGGTTTATTTTAGCATTTTTTTTTTTTTTTTTATTTCGCTCACTTTTTGTTTAGCTCTACATAATCGTTAATAGTTTATAGTGGATATATTTAATTGATTGTTGTTATATGTTTGATAGAATAATTATTAGTTATTATTATTATTATATAACCTTTAAAAAAAATATTAATATTTATTTTTTATTTAAATTTTATTTTTTAATAAGATAATTAATCTTTTTATTTGAATAAGTAAGACTTTTTTCAAAAATTTTAAATTAGAATTTTTCTAAATAACAGTTTGTTGAAATATATCAAATATTATATTGGTGAATTATAAAAATAAATACTAAATAGAGATTTTTTCAAAAATTTTAAATTAGAATTTTTCTAAATAACAATTTGTTGAAATATATTAAATATTGCATTGGTGAATTATAAAAATAAATACCAAATAGGGATTTTTACCATATTGGTTTGATTTAAGTTTTTGTGTTTAAAAAATATAACCAATAAAATATATTACAAAATAATTCATTCTTTTCAAATTATTTAACTTGCCTTTTAATATTGAGTAAAAATTAATAAATTTTTTCATGGTATCTGAGCAAGTTTCTATCATAACCTACTAAATTACAGAATTACTAGAATATAGATAGAATTACAGAATTATCAGTGAACTGATAATCTATCAAACTATCAGAATATTATATTACTAGTAGGCTGATAACCCATCAAACTACCAAAAGATCAAATAATCAATGGGTTGGTAAACCATCAAACTACCAGAAAACCAAATTATCAGTGGGCTGATAATCCATTAAACTATCAGAAGATCAATATTACTTGTAAAATTTACTTAAATTATCAAGTGACAACTGAATCATGTCAGTTACCATTTGAGGGGAAACTATTAAAATATATCAAATCATGCATTGATGAATTATAAAAATAAATACCAAAATATAATCAAATAGATATCCTTACCATGATAACTTGATTCAACGTTTTTATAATTAAGGTGATTCAATAAAAAATAATATAAAATAACTCATTCTTTCTAAATTACTTAAATTCTCCTTATTACTAAGTAAAAACTAAAAAATTTCTTCACACATGTTTGTCTACCTAATAGTTATCTAACTATTAACAATTATCACTAAAAAAAAAAAAAATCAAATATATTTGATGTAATTATTGAAAAAAAAAAAGATAATTACTATAAAGTCTCTGTATTTTGTTATATTATATTAAAAAGTTCATATATTTTAAAATTATACTAAAAAGTCTTTATATTTTAGTTCCATTAAAATTTGAGATCCTTCTGTTAAAATTCAGTTAAATTTATGTAAAAAGTCTATAATACTCCTTATTTTAGTTCTAATTTTCATTTAAATACCATTAAATTCAATCACACCAAAATCAAACCACACCACACCACCACCACCACTATCATTAAATTTAATAATATACAATATAAATTAATTAAACTTTTTTCAAAACTCAAATAAAAGTTAATTGAATTTCGTTAACAATTTCTATCTGTAATTTTGTAAATCTTTGTCTCAAGTAACTTTCATTCACCTGCACCAGTAACCCCCTCACCAAGAGAAATTATTTAGTAATTCCACCACTATTCCTTGCGACCAACATTAGCCACCATTTTCATATAATATTTAGTAATTTTCAATAGATTGTTAAACTCGTGTGCCAGCACCTTCGTATGCTAAAAGAAGATCAAAATGTACTATTATTGACTACAACTATGCAACTCTCACGAACAAAAGAAAAACTCTTTTTCTTTGAAAATATTTATATTTCCCCATTTACCTAAAGCCCTAATTTTATTTTCTAATCCTGATTAACTCTTTGCTTTTACCTAATTATCAAATCAACACGGTGCTCTTACCTAATTATCAAATCAATACGGTGACCCATTAAGCTCTGAACTCCTCATATCTATATTCACCCATATCAATATCTGGACCTAGTGTAATTAGTGAAATTTAGAGGTTATATGGTGGGTTTGGTTATTGATGGGTCTTGAGTTCCCGTCTTCACATCAATAGTTAAGGAGCGATGCTCGTTGGAGGTAAAAGAAGAATATAGCGCAATCAAAGCAAGGTTATGGAGTTGTGATTTCCTTTCGTATTGAGAGATTAATAAGATTGGGCCAAGTAAATAAACCCAAAACTACTGTCACTGATTTTGCAGTTTGAGTCGATGCGGTTTGTGAAGATTCGAAGCTCTTGGTAGGTGAAAATAATGGGAGTAGACTGGCAGAGTGGTGGCAGTGAAGGAATAGTATTGTTGGATCTTCTTATGATGTTAATGATCCCAAATGCCTAGACCTATAAATAGTTGCAACAACCAAAATGACAAGTAATAAACATAATACTGTGAAAATTGAACACAAAATTGTGATTCGATTTGCATCATCTTCTCAAATTCACAAAGGTGAGAATTTAGATTTAGGCTGGAAAAAAAAGAATAGCTTTTCTGGATCTGAAGAATTGAAGTCTCAGATCTTATTCTTCAATTTGCAGTCTCTGCAACTGGAGAAATAATAATATTAAAATTCATCATATTCAACAGTTAAAAACTGGTGTTTATATATTATTAGTTGAATTGAAGAAGCTGATCTCTTATTCTCTTCAATTGTCCAATAAAACTGATAGTTATATCCCTTTCAATATATTTTTCTTTTCAATTTCTCTATAATTTTTTTTGTTCTGTTTGTTTCATGAAAAAATCCGAAAAAAAATCATATTATTTATTAAACACTAGAATTGCAAAGCTATATTGAATATATATCTAGGAGTGGGAGTGATGTAAATGTGGAAGATGATGATGATTGGTTTCGTATAAAGGGGTATTCTAAGTATTAAAATCAAATATTTTAATCAAAATTTGATTTTTGGAGATTTGATTGACGAAAAAAGGGTAAAAAATAGACGAAAGGATCTCGCAGTTTAACTGAATCAAAATATATGGATTTTATAATATAATTTTAAAAATATTTAGATTTTATTGTATAATATGATAAAATATATGGACTTTGTAGTAATTATCCCCAAAAAAATCTAATAGTTATATAAAATTTTTTTGCAAAACATACATACGTCTATATATGTGTGGGCGCGTGCGTGTATGTGTGCATAGTGCCTTCTTAGCTTGCCATATGGAAAGTAAACTTGCTGGTTGTAATACTAACTATTATTACTTATCAAAGGAAACAGCTTGAACTTTTAGATCATC
Organism: Aleurites moluccanus; assembly: GCA_948193065.1. Taxonomy (NCBI): domain Eukaryota; kingdom Viridiplantae; phylum Streptophyta; class Magnoliopsida; order Malpighiales; family Euphorbiaceae; genus Aleurites; species Aleurites moluccanus. The sequence continues at coordinate 18,647 of CANXYC013140879.1, forward strand.
TTTGCTTTACTCTAAATTGATAATATAATGCAATTGCAATATCCCATTTTGTTCTTTAATTTCCGAAAAAAAATTTCGAAATTTTTATATTTAAATAACTTGAATTTTTTTTTGAAGTGATATATATATTTTTAAATAAATTTTTATAGTTATTAAAAAAATTAATTTGAAAGGGAATTTTATTGAATTTTGACATTCATTTCCTAATTACATTTATTTTCAAAATAAATTAAATATATTTGAGAAATGTTTCTTTAGTTCAGTATTTGAAAATCGAATCCAACCGTTGAATTAATGTGTAAAGCAATTTAATGTTCTAAAAATTCTCAATGTTAATTTTAAGAATGTCTATTATAATTTAGATGATATTTGATAATATTATTTAATACTTCAAATTAGAATATTTTAGTTTTTATTAATTTTAAATTTTAAATTTTAAATTCACTTAAAATAAGTAATTTGATTAGTACATTTGTAAAAGTAAAGCATAACAAATAATTAAATAATATCCACCAAATCATAGTAAAATCTTCATAAATTAATATTCGTAAAATTAATAATCTCTATTATATAATAATTTTATACGACACAACTTAAATCAATAAATTAAATTAATATTTAATTAATTAATAAAATTTATGAATTTTAATGATATTAATTTATAAAAATTTTACTGCATCTAGATTAGATATCATTATACACTATTTAATAATTTTATCATTCATATCATTCAACACTTAATTTTTAGTATTATTAAAAAATACCCTAAATTTCTTGCTTTTAAAACTAGTTTTATATGTATAAAAATTACATTAATAATAATTACCAAAAAACTAAGAACTCTATTACTACTACAAGCATTTTTGTTTCTCAAAATCGTAATAAGGCTTTTTTTTTTCTTAACTTAAATGATTGACTTACAAATTTCATTATAATATTATAAACTTGCAAAAAATTTAAATAATTAATAATATTTTTTTATATTTTACAAGAATTAAGTATGAAGTTTCATATTGATTTAAATACTCATTTCGGTATTTATAATTTATTGTGAATATGTTGTAAAATAAATTAATAAATTTGAAATAAGAATATAATAGTATTATAATTATTAAAAAAAATACTTAAAATTATTTAAAGTGAAAATAAAAAAATTTCTATATAAACGACTTCAATTAATTTTGGAATTAAAATTGAGTTGAGTTTATTATAGTATATTGTAAAAGAATACATGCATTAAAAATAGTCTAAATTATTATTTTATATATAAAAAATATAAATATTTTTATTGATGATTTTATTATTTAACTATTGTTTCAATAATTAAGTTATCAAATATTTTATAATTAATAATTAATTATTAATAATAAACAGTTAACAGTTAATTAGCAATCACTGACTGCTACCACTCACAAAATAGTTCCGAGTGGTTTAAGCCTCATTTTTTTAGATATAAATTTGGGCTTTATAAAGTATTGGCATGGAATTATTAGCAGTGGCAAAACCACGTTGTTGGGGAAAGGGACAATTATATGAATTTTCTTTTCCTTTGTTAATGTACTAAAATTTAATATACTATATATATTATTTAATTTCTATTACAGAAAATATCTCATGCTTTTTTTTTTTCCCAACTAGTATAATAAATATAATTTGGATTTATTACCCCCCAGATACAGAAAAAAAATTATCGTTTATATAAAAAATTACTAGGACTTAAAGTCTTAATCCACTATATAATAAAATAAATATTCGGTCACTGAATTATTAATTTAATAGCAAATTATTTTTCTTCAATTTTTTAAAAATATTTTATATAAAATTCAATTTTATTTGTAATTTATCATAATTATATAAATGAACTTTTAACGGAATAAATAAAGATAAATGACCCTAAAATATTTAAACTTTGAGCATTTTAAAATAGTCATTAAAATTTATTTTATTGCAGATAAATATTTAAATATTTATTTTTTAATCAAAATTCACTTGATAAATTTCTATCAGAAATCTGCTGAGATGAGTTACTGTTATTCAAACTACCTGACTCAAATATCTTGTTTAGATTGTTATTAAAAAATAATATATATTTTTTATATTATTTTATTATTAAATTATTTAATAAAAAGAAAAATTAGCAACATAAATGTACATTTTATAGAAAATTCATAAAAATCATAATGAAACTTAGATCATTTTCCCCTTATCACAACCTTTATCTTTTTCTTCTTTTGTTGTCTTTTTTTTAAAGATAATTAAAAAATAATTTATTGAAAAATAAATTTTATTCCCATGAGTGTGTTTAAATGGAAAAAGAAAAAAAAAAAGCATAAATAGAGCTCTCACATGATGTATATATGTGTAGCCTTCAACAAGATATTCTGGTCCTCCTCAACTAGCCATTCCTTATAATAGAATAATTTAAATTAATAATCAACAAAATTAAATAAATAATTTATTAATTTCCCATATAAAAAAATCTATTAAATTATTAATCAAATTTTAGAAATAAACTAAACCCTTTTAATTTCTTGAGTTTTAATTAATTTTAAAACAGTAGTAGTGTACTTACTGTTTCCAACTAGTTAGAGCTAAAGTCCATAAGTGAGGCAGCAAAGACCCTATTCATAGATGTGGCCATTTTATCATTTTTCTTTAAATTTTATTGATACATATATAAATAAATAAACTTGTGAGGACCAACTAATAATTTTTGTTGGATTGTCCTACATGACAGTATTAATGTGGACCTAATGCCCCATGAAATGTGAATGAGATATTAGCTATTGTTGCCTTTTTTAAGACCACATGCCTTCCCACTTATGCATGGCAATTGAAGATGACACTTTACCTATCTGATTTTATTTTTAGCTACCTTACAGCCTATTAATATCTGTTCTTGCTGCCTCATTTACCAGTTTTTGGATATGACCAATATAAAGGACTAGTGTTAGTTATACTTGTTATGTGCTTGGATTGTTAGTGTTTTACTGATATATATGGTTCATGATTTGATCTATTTTTTCTTATTTGGTAAAAACTTGTAAAATTTACGAGTCAACAGTGACTCAAATATTTAGGATTAAACCCAAATCTTCAATGTTCATTGGGCTTGTTTTGTTGAGTTCAAGACTAGCAGTCCTCTTTTTCTCCTTTACATTCTAACCTAAAAGTTTAGGATTCAACCAAAAAGCCAAACATGGGATCTTTCCATGTTTATTATTATCTTAAATTATGAAATAAATATCCATTATTAAACTACTATCTGAATGTTTCAAAGGAGACTAGCCGAGCTAAAACAACTATTAGATATTAGTAAATAATAATAATAATAATAATAAACTTCAAATTACAAAGAAAGAATATTAAAAATGATAATTGGTTGGATTTGAGTTAGATTTCTAACCTGTTTATAAATATAAATATCTATTACGTCGTCTGAAGCGGGACGATAATATTTCATAATCATCTCAAATTTTGCAAAAAGTCCTATTTATTTTTTTCTTTTTAACAATTCCCACTATATATATAAAAAAAAAAAAAAACGTGTGATCATTTGAAATCTAATTGAGAGAGTATTTATTTTTGGCATTGTCCCCGTATAAGAATATGCATCACGTGGACATCACGCCCCATTTGTTTGTAATGTTATAACATAGTCATTCTCAAATTTGTAATCTAACACGTGATGTGGGAATTTGGGCTTCAACTTGTTAGGATGATGTAATGAAATTTTTTTATTTGGGTAATATTCCCATTTCTGGTTCCTATCAATTTGTACCCATATGCACCTACGTTTCATGGCATATCCACAGCTTACTACATCTTCTCCTTCCGTCTCCTCCTAGTGATGTTTATGTGTATATGTATATATATACTTTTGTGGTCCATCTCTATGAGGTATCCATGAAAAGAGAGAAGTGTGTAGAGGTGCCCACAAATCCTCGGTTTTATGAATCATATGATGATTTTGTTCTTGATGGGAACATCAATTAATATATACTCTTCTTTCTTAACTAATAACTTCTAATATTCAATGAAGATACAATGGTTATACAAAATAATTATTTAATTTTACTTTGGATTTTGTTGTTTGGGTTTCCTCTCTTTTATTCAAGCGCTACAAAACTGAGCATTTGAATTGTACGTATATCCAATAATTTTGGGTCACTATCTCCAATTGTAAAAAATTGTACCTATATATATACATATAAATTTTTAATTGATTTAAAAAAATTATATATAATTAATAATACTAAAATTAAATGTAAATTTTTAATTGAACCCTCTAAATAAATTATATATAATTTACAATACTAAAATTTTGTATTAGTTTAATTTTGATCTTTTATATTTGAGCATTAGACAGTTGAGTTAATGGGACCATATTTTTTCTTAAACTAAACTTAATCAATTGCATAATAATTCTTAAAAAAAATAGGTAAAAGACTATAATAAAAAAATTAAGCATGTAAGCAAAATGACAAAAAGCAAATCTATCCTTTTGAGAGGGGAAAAAAATCTCTTTCTATAAGCAACATATTCAATCACAAATTTTTGGAATGATAGATATAGTTAGATGAAAGCAATGCAAGTCGTGCCATTGATACTGATTGCTCAGAAAAAGAAGAAAACAACAAGTCCTGTATTTGAGAATTTTTAATACAAAACGTTGCATCAAAATATATATATATATATATATAGCTGGCTAGGATTTGTCTTTCTTTTCATTTTTTTTTTCTCAACAAAGAGAAATAAGATTCCATGAAAGAGATTTTAAGTTGTCTTTAATTAAAGCCTAGCTATTCAATTGGTATAATATATCTAGGATTTTTTTTTTTTAAATTAGGAGGTCAAATGGCAGTGAATGCAAGAGATTTTTTTTTTTCTTCCGTGAAATCACTTTATATCTTATATCTACATTAACTCTAACTAATTTGGATTCGAATCAAAATATTTAAAAAGTAAAAATATATTTATTTATTTTTTTTATTTAAATACTCGTTAGTTTAAAATTTTGGATTATAAATTCTATTTAAATACTCGTTAGTTTAAAATTTTGGATTACAAATGATAATATGTGTCACGACTCGATCTTATTGGACACATGACCGACACTAGAGTACGAAAAAATATAAGACTTTTGTAACCTATAGTAAGTCTGATTTATCACTAAACAACAAAAACTACAATGTGACAGATGTAACTATCATAAACATAGACTATAAACCCACTTGTCACACAGAAACTCAATAATTTAACTTTATTTCCTAGCCATTCAAAACTGACATCATGCAGTTAACATCAATTTAAGTTCCTGCTTAATAGAACAACCAATAAAAATACGATCATAAATCTGACATTTAAAAAAAATAACAATACGGAACTCTATAAATTTTAATATAATGAACATAAAATAATTACATAATAAAATAAAATAATTGCACTACCTGAGAAATAAAAGGCAAAAATACTCAATTTAAAAATTTAATCTCTTTAAACTTGATCCGGAACCTGGAGAAATATTTAAACTGGGGTGAGCGTTCGACTCATGAGCTAATATAAATTAATTTAACATGCAAGTCATTTATTAAATATACATGAAATGCCACATTACATATAATCATCCATAAACATTCATAACATTCATAATGGAAAATGTCTGTGAAATCCAATCCCATATATAAATTCGTTTATCGAAAATGGGGAGCCGACCCCCTCCCTTGCCTCACTTAAAATCCAACTATGGGGTCACGGTAAGTCCAACTCTAACCAAACATCCCTATATACTCTTATCCATGCCTAGGGATCACGGTGAGACAATTATCTAATCAGACAATCCCTATAATAACATTATCATTATATAATATCATATTATATCGTTAATGTTTTTTGTGTTAGTACAACTGTATTCTACATCATCCTATTTTTCATCGAAATCACATACATACATATCATAACATCAACATTGTATATTTTGGCATAAATATATATCATGATTTTATATCTAATGCAGTGGTGATAACTTATATACATATATATATTCACATTCATTCAATATTTACATGTTATGCTTAGATGCAAAGTTAAATTAAAATATATCAGCTCACAACTTGATAACCATAAAACCAGATAGCTTTTCTCGAAATGTTCGATATCTGACGAATAGAAATACCTAGACCAAATAGCATAGAGAAAACATTAGAATATAAAAATACATATTAGCTTCAATAAAATTACGAATTGACTCCTAAGAGTTTACCGAAATTTCGGTAGAATCTCCCATAAAACTAAAACATTATCCGTTAAGACAAAAGATTAAACACTTCAAAATAGCTTACAAAACAATTAACATCAACTCAAATAACCCCTCCAGGGTTCTCAAACTCATCATCACCACCGCATCAATTCATCATAATAATAATATTAAAAATTCCTATAATCATAAATTTCCTTTTAAAAATTTTATTTTCTTAAAATCTTTCTAAATTCAATATGTACTATTAAATCATGTCTTTAATTAAATATAGTTTATTAATAGTTAAACATATAATAAAAAGAAATAATTAATATTGATAAAATAATATTTATTACTTTTTTTTTTTAAATCTTAAAAATATTCTAGAAAATACATTCTACTAGCAATATCTTTTAATTCATTTTAAACATCACATATTTACTAAAATAGTTTATATAATTGATTCAAATTTCATTTGTATAAAAAAAACCTTTTATATTTTAAAATATTTTAAATTCAATTCAATTCATTCCTTTCATGAAAACTCATTTTGATATTTAAGAAATAAAATAATAATTAAAACATATTAAACTATTTTTATAGAATTTCATAATTTTCCTCAACCCTGGAAAATCATTTAATGTCAATTAATTAAACATAATTTCATATATATGTAAATCAAGAGAATCATATTAATAATTCTAACCCCAAATAACTCATAATAATTAAAAATAATTATTTACCTAATTTATGGTATATATAAGAAAATAATTGAAAATTATATATATCTATTAAATAAAACTCAAAATTTTATTATTTTAAAATATTATTATCATAAAAATATTTTTTCAAAAATATTCTTCAGCTATAAATTTAATAAATCATTTAAAGAAATATATTTTCCTCTTCAAAAATAATTTCTTTAAACTTAATAATTTTATCTCATAAAATTATGAATTTATAAACCACATTATCAAATTCTAAAATTCCATTATCACTATATATAATCATTTTCATCTTAATTTTGGATCAATTAATCAAATAATAAACATATAAAACTAAGTAGACAAAGATTGAGGTATACTAAAAATAAAATTGCTCAACCAGAGTATGAAAACACACCAGAAAGATCCAACAAAATTGCTGGAACTCGGTCACCGCCGCCGTCGGAGCCGCCATCATTGTCGGTGGTCCCAAATGTCAAGCCCTACACCATCGTGCTTGTCTCGCCGCCAGGAATACGGTTATACTGTCCACTCACCGCCACTTGCCACGATTTGCTGGAATTGAAGCCTAGAAGCTTTGGTGGTCAAAAAATTCCCCCTTCGATTTATCCGTCGTCGACCAATTATTTCCTTCATGGTTGGTATCTAATGAAAACTTATGAAAAGAGTTTTCCATTAATACCAAGATCGCCAGAAACTGCTACCAAAATCGATCGAAATCTCGATTGGAAACTCTGCCCTTCTCTCTCTCTCTCTCTTCAAACCGAACTGATTCAACCACTAACAACTAATTGGTTGATTTTTATAACCAAAATCAATAATCATTGTTCATCAAAATAGAAAATAATTAAATTTTGTTAAGACAAAACACACACACACATATATATAACCTATTTGACAAGAAATAAAAATTGGCCTGGTGATTATCCATATGACCCAATTTTAAATTCTAGGAACATTTTTTTTTTAATGCTTTATAAAAATAATTTTCATAAAATAAATATTATCTCATAAAATAATACGTCAAATTATAAAAAAAATTTCAGGTGATTATAATATGAATATCTTTATAATATATATATATATATATATATATATATATATATATATAAAGACAAATGTTTAGCTGTTAAGAAATCCTAAGTTCTACTTTCAAGTTTATATATGTTGGGGTGGGTTGTACTGTATTGTTGATTGTGAAAAAAAAAATATATAAAAAAACAATGATAAATATATTAGAAACTAGAAGTTCTAAAATTGCCATATTCTAAGACCATAAGCAAGTGGGGTACACTATATTTACATTTATATGAGATTTATTTCTTATAATTTTAAATAGATTTCATATATTTATGACTGCTAAATATACTGAATAAATCCCACTAAAATTCATATATTTAATTATGAGCTAGCAAACTAAGCTTAGCCATGAGACAAAATTTATCATAAATGGATATATAAGTGAGTAGTGAGTGGCTAAGTTGGTACTATCTTTCAATGTCTTATTTATTAGCTATTAGCCTGTTGTATAGGCCAAGACAAACCACATTTGACATTTGAGTATCTTATCCAAAAAAAATCTTATACAAAGCCAATCAAACAACACCAACTTGGCTTGAAAATGACTATCATTTAGACAATTACAAAACATGCAATCTCTTGCACCTTTAGATAATCAACTTTCACATTTAAATTCTCATGTTCAAACTCAAAATAACATACCCATATATATAGGTTAAAGCTAATTGATTAGCTACTATGTATATTAGGATTTCTATAAATATTAAAAGATATCTATTTAGTCTCTGATTTTTTATTTAATTAAATAATAATAATAATAATAAGAGAAAGAAAACAAATTCTTATCTATAGGGAATCACAAATTCTTCTATGTTTTATATGTACTTTTGTGATTGCTACAGTATTTGATTTAGAGACAAAGTCTACTTTTACAACTCATTTATTGGTTCTTTACAATATTACAAAGAATTGATTTCACCTTTTTCTTTCTTTTTTTTCTCTTATCATATTCAATAATTCTTTTCAAATTGCTGTCTTCCTTTTTGACACCCCATTCAAAAAAAAAAAATCTCATGTTACTTTTCTTTATCTCATATAGTTAATTATTTTTTTCTTAAAATAGAGTTAAAATAAACAAATAAATTAATAATTTTTTAATTTCTATTGATATGATATATATATATATATATAATTAAAAATTTAAATTTTTATTTCTCTTGAATTTCGATTATAAAATAGATCAAAGAAGCGGGCGAGCCATATTTAAAGAAATGTTTTCTACCAAGCAGATGTCATTAACGAATAACAAGTACAGCCCATCATCCATATGGTTGGAGTCTAATTTTGTTATGTTATGGCCTGTTAGAAAAGCTGCCATTCTTCACCCAACTTGGGTAGATACTAAAAGCATTATTAATTTCAGCAAAATTAATATTTTATCATAATTCTATTTCGAATGTTTTCTTTTTAATCCTTTCTCTTTTCCCTAATTCCTTGATCTTTATCTCATTAGTGTCATGCTCCAAAAGCTTACATAAAAAAATAAATAAAAAAAATACAACTTTCCAGTTTTCAACCCCACCACTAAGTAATTGTTTTCAAATTTCAGGAAAATTTTATATTTTTGTGAGTATAAAATATACTAAATAATGATTCTGCTTAATAGTTTTTAATATTTTGATTAATTAATACTTGTTTAATTTTTAATACTATGATTGATTAATTTAAAATTGGGCTTTCAATGATATTTATTATTTAATTATCGTTTTTTTTCTAAGCTTTTAAACTGATAAATTTTTAAAATTAATTATTTTTTTTTGAACTCTAGAATAGAGAATCGATATTGAATTTATATTAAAAAAAAAATATGCACTCACCATTGAGTATATCTCGGTATAAAAAATTAACTTGTTTGTTGGGATTTTGATATCCCTATAAGATTCTTCTTCTTTTCTTTTGAACTTCTATTCATTCTTTTTTATCTTCTTGTTTGTGGGTAATAAGAAAATCTAGCATACCATCTCCAGAATTTCTTAATTTTGTCTATAACTATAAATATTTGGAGCAAAGTTAATCTTTGTTTGAATTAGTAGAGCTAAAAATGTATAATTATTTCTTGCATTATATCATCATTTGTCTACTATCGAGTTAGTTAATCTTTATTAATTATGATATTATCATTATATTAAAAAATCATTTTTCCCATTGACAGACATATATTTGAACAGATGAAGTTACAAACCCTGATTGAATCTTCAAGAAGAAGAAAAAAAATAATAGTATTAGTGAAAACCATTAGAGGACTAGTGCTGGGTCCTAATAATTGCAGGCTAGGACACAGTTGTTCCCATAATTAATGAAAACCCACCTGTGCACAAGACTAATTAAGCATGTGTAGAATGTAGTTTTGCTGTAACAGTCCAGCGATGGCTATGGGATGGATTGGTTTATATACTTACTTACTATCTAAATAATTTGAATTAACCGTTTTTAATCAAAATTGATTCATAAAATAGCATATTATTTAAAGTTAATTTCAGAAACAACCATTACATCCCAGTATTAGATGGGATAATTTATGTCAACAATTAACCAGTACATGATTTGAGATCTCTTAGTCTCATTACTGCTTTACAATATAATTTCAAGTTCTATGATAAATTTTAATTTAATAATATTAAAATTATTTTTAAAACTATATTACGATATTTAAGTGAAACTCAAAATCATCAAACTCGAAAACCAATTTTATGGTGAAGAAACTGAAGGGAGCCACAAAATACAGAAAGGTAGCTCAAGGCTGAGGGGTCCCAATGAAGACCTTCTATAAAGACTGAAAAAGCAATAGAGAATTTAATTTTAAAGAACGAAGCAATTAAATATGAAAGGAAATATAAAATGATCGTTGATAATTGAAAAATTAAATTCCAGCATTCATTCAATTCACAAAAACCAACATGTTATTTGTTGAAGGGTCATTGTAGCAAGTAGTATAGGGTAGCTGAATTTGTGACACACCACATGATCTTGTAACTTTTGTTCATGGATGGTATTGTTTATGTATCTGATAAAAAATGAGACACACAAAAAGATAAATGGTTCAAATTAGTTAATTTTATTAGCAAATGGGTATAATTATTTAATTCAATTTATTTTACAAATTATTTATAATATAAATTATTTTCAATATTTGAAACCTGGTTATCTATAAATTCATTGATAAATTTATGTAATTTTAACACCTTAAAAAAATTATAATTTTACAAGTTAAAGTTAATATTTAAATTCTATAAAATAAAATTTATAAAATTATTTAGTGTATTACTTTATTAATAAGCTTTTAATTTAATGATATTGAAATTATTTTTAAGCTGATTTTGAATTTTTGCTGTAGTTAAAAATAAATAAAAAAAAAAAAAAAAACTTGTGAATGTCTTATTGTCCATGAAAAAATTACAATTGTGTCGCGTAAAATGCTAACGAAATTGGAATTGAGAAAAACAAAATCAAATGTATAACTAACTTTTGAATTTATCCTTTTTAAAAGTTAATTTTGTAGGTTCAAGTATTCTAACACAAAAATATAGTCCCTACCCTAGCATTGGAACAAGACACGGGATATCACTATGTTTTAATTGGAACAAATTCGGTATTAGACGGTTCATTTGATCTTATTTACTGAGTTGCGTTATAATTCTTGAAATGTTATGATTTTTTTATTATTAAATTCTAGGATAAATTTCATTTGTTATCTTTGAATTATCAATTAACATACATTATAATTATTTAACTTAAAAATATTATTTAAATTTTAATTAAAAAAATATTTTCATCTAATTTCTCTTAGAATTTCGTATTAATAAAGTAGATGTTTTGATGGAGGATCCAAAACTTATTAATTGAAATAAAAAATTAAATTTTTAATTTAAAATTACTTATTTAAATGTTCATCGATTTACCTCCAAACTCCTCTTTTTCTTTCTCCTCCCGCAAACCTCCACCACCTCTATTTTTCTCTACCCCAAAAATAAGAAATTTAATGGCAAGATATAACTATAAAAAAGGAAAAATTCCAAACCAACCTACACGAGAAACAGGAATATAGTTAGCAAGTAGTTCCACGCACATTAAAATAAAAAAGCTACATTGTTTGTTAAGCCCAAATCAAAACTTCCATTCTCAATTACGTCCATTAAACTCTTAGTTTAGAAATGGAAAATTGCTCAAAAATCAGAACGTAAACTTCTAGACACCTTTAGAAATTTTGAGAACAAAAAAGGTTTCAATGACCAGTGACCTCTCTCCCCCCGTCTAAGTGTTGCATAAGGGGGTTTCAGTGGCTGCCTCAAGAAAAAGGATTACCGATAGGCCAGCTGGTCAACCCATCCCCATACTATCGTCGGCAACACGAACAGACGCTGTGTGCTTTGTATAGTGAACGAAACAAGAGAATAATGAGTTCAAAACCAATTTTGAAACCAAAATAGCAGCAATAGGAGAGAATCTTACCAAATTAGAGACTGATTGAGCTAATTAAAGAAGATTTAAAAATGAATTCAAATTTTGATCGCTCACTGAACCACCATCGAAGATGCGGTCATCATCAACTTTGCTTACAATTCCAAATTTAAAAACATGAAATATTCTGATTTAGTTTTTTCGCGTCTGATCACAGCATGGAACCCTCAATTTTATGCCGCCAAAAGGGATAACTCCCTTTAGTTTTACTATAATCAAAAGGGTTGGACTTTTGAACTTATTCTTGCTCAATCCCTTCTTGCAGTCCGGTTCCTATTATTTTTTTTTATTTTATTTTCTGTTTTATATTTTTTTTTATATGACAGATGATGCTGCATATAAAGAGAATATATGATAAAAATTAGAACACACGAAAAGATAGAGAATCCGAATTACTCTTCTTGATCATTGTCACATAATTTTGAATGAAAAAGATGGAAAATAAAACTTACATAATTGATAAATATTGCTATTTCACTAGTATCTGTCTCAGTACAGGAAATTGTCAAAATGGGGATAAAAATAATATATATAGATAATATTAATTACTGAATAACATCACCAACATTGACCACTATTAGGGGTTACAGGAATTCATTATCCATTTTTGCCAACTTATAATCCACATCTTCATCTTGGAAAACAACTGTGATACAGTTTCCATCTTCATGTTCTGTCATTCCATTGTAGTCGTTTTCAGTTGCTGGGAAATAACGCAAAGCTACCATGAAATCACAAATGCTAGCAATTTGATATAATCCCAATCGTAAAAAATTTAAGATTTCTTGTAAAATATGAAGTAAAATGTGTGAAATCTCAAATTGATTAAAGATAAAAATCTTGCGACATTAATATAGAATTTGGACGACTTATTTTTCTCTTCTTCTGGGAATTCAAAAAAAATTCCTGGGAGGGCTGACCAAAGGGAATACCATGGCTTGCAATTTGGAAGAATCCATACTCGAGCAAGCTTAGCTGATGGTTTCTATGGCTTTTCCATTGTCATTCTCATCGCCTTTCTAAAGAAAGGTGAAAGATCGATAGCACAAATACTTGAGTTAGCCATTTCAAGCTTGCTCAAGCAAAATCTTAATGGACAAACTAGCTTGTTTTATATGCCAGTGGCTGTATCACGAGAATAGTGTTCTATTTCCATGTACAATAATCTCAATATATATATATATATATATATATATATATATATATATATATATATATCAAATTTAGACACAAAATTTAGACACACACACAAACCAACTTCTGAATGCAAGAAATCATAAACCACAATGACATGCTACCATGTATGGATTAAATGACTGCAATTACTTTTAGAGCCTAGGCAAAATGCTAAAGAATCAGAGAGATAAAAACGATGCCAGCGCAGATAATTTGCTAATAGGATATGAATATAAGGACTGCCCAAAGACCTTTACACCGCAATATATAATTCTACTATGGTAAATGATAGAACAAAAGACGTAAAATATTGAAGGTGCCATAAACATCATCTAGAAAACTGCATATAAGGGAGAAAACCACAAAAATAAACCACAGAAGAACAAAATCAAAGGCCTTGACTAGAAAAGATAAGTCATCAGAAAACCACCGACTAAACATGGTACCAGTAAGATAACCTACAATGTAGACAAAACTATCATAAAAGGTTAAGATTGGTAATCCTCCCCTATCACCTGCAGATATTCAGCAACCTTTAAAACCACTTTACACAAGCTGTTACCCAAAATGTGAAAACTGAAAAATAAACAGATGTAAAAACAAGTAAAGAGTATTCAGTTGTCTGCATCACCATCTTCGCCATCATCTTCGTCGTCATCATCTTGCTCATCATCATCCTCTTCAGAGTCATCATCATCCTTACCCTGCCATCAGGCAGAAGATTCAGAAAAATAAGAAATCAAAGTAACTCCATTTTTCAGGCTTTAGCTCCTTGTGCCATGCAATAAAATCATCAAACTTTTGCCAATTTACTTTAATGTGCACACCACTATTATCTAGAAAGCAATCATATGGAAGATAGACTTTCACTTGTACTGTTTGACCAGTAAACAATAAATAAAGCACTTGTGCTCATACATCTCAATAGGCTAACTAAGGGGGTAATTGTTAATCTCATTAAGGACTCCACAATCTTTAAATTTATAAATTCACTCACTACACTAAGACTTGGTACAGGAACCAAGGATACCAGTAGTACTTAAATCCAATTTCAAGCAAATAAATATTAGAAAAGTTGCAACATTGATTAAAACCAATTATTGCAGCATCAGCATTACATCTCAATTTCTGTTTTGAAAAGCAAACACCAACACAAAGTTATGGTAGTTGATTTGGAAAACCAAATATGGCAGTCGCACATCTCCTAAAAATAATAGTGATCAACTAGTGTTACCTATCACGAGGAGCAATAATTGTATTCAACAAGAAAAAATTTTGCAATCTAGTTGTATAATCATAATATCTATAGGACTTTCTTACTTGACGCAGCACATGAAAAATCTCTTACAAAATTTAGCAATTTGACCTCATTGAAACAAAACCAAAGTTTAGTGGTTTTGGTTATACTAATTGGCAATCAATGATCATGTCGAAATTAGTTAATAAGTTTATCATTTCACCTCTGAGCATACTGGAAAAATTCATTAATATAGTTTCCATATTTTAATGCTGCATAATTATCATTTTTTGTTATTCCTTGGTGTCAGTGTCAGATGGCACATCCCATCAAACTTATTAAACATGAGAAAACATCCATAGAGACACCTTTATTTGCTTCTTTCTAAAAAACTTGTACAAAGTTTTGCAGATCCAGAAACACTTCAGTGCTTACGCCAATAGGAGACAGAAGTGAATAGATAGAAGATTTAATGAAAGGAGTACACTTTATAACATTGATAAAAAACCCCAAGTCTATTCAATTTTTCCATTTCTTATCAACAACTTGTACATTTTATCTAACTCAAATGTCCACATAGAAGATATTTTCCTTATAAGTTAGGAAAACTATTTTTCAAATCTCAACTTCAAAACTCTGACAGACCATATAGCTACTCAATAAAACATGGAAAACAATGAAAAACCTAGCAATCAAAAGCATAGAGTAACACTAATTTCCGTTCAAAGAAAAATCAGTACAAAAGTAGCCTAAAACAACGGATGGAATAAAATATTAAGCCCTGCAATGGTACTTGTTAATTTTCATTATAAGGAATATTTACCCCATCTTCCTCGCCTTCATCCCCATCAAAATCCTCTTCATCAGGATCCTGCATTCCAGAAGAGTAGAAATGAATATTGAATTCAAGCTACTTTACCATGTAGGGAGAAAAGCCACAGGAGAAATGAATTACAGTGTTGAAATAAGAAAGCGGATTGGGCCATAAATCTTCTTTGATGATCTCAGCAATCTGCAGATATGAAGCAAGTTTTGTACAGTTTCAATAATGAAGAAGAGCAAGAAGAAACATTTATAATTCTCCCATCACTAGATGAATCTATTAATACAATGTTTGCAGACAGATATAACATACCTCATCCGTCATGTCTTCCATCACCTCTTTCTGCTCAGACTCAGTACTACTAAACCAGGTGAAAAAGCCAGCACTGCATTTGAGGAGAAAAGTTTGCAAGTGAAGATGAACAAAATCACAAGCACATGAAACTCAAAATTAAACACTATGCAATGCTGCTTAGGAATATCAGAATGTCAAACATTGATAGGATGTATGCCAGAAATATATAGCTGATGCATAGCAACAAAATAACAAATAACAATGAAAGTGGAAGTAGAAAAGAAGCTTGAGTGTGCTGGAATATATTTCAAATCCAACATTTTCACTTCCTCTTTGTTCATCCCTTCTGGTGCGGGTTCTTCCCCGTAAGGCAGAAGGATTTCCTAACACAACTCATATAGAATTTGAAAATTATATTTCAATTTGAGAAACATTTAGACTGCTGAATACCTTCCCCCCGCTCCCAAAAAGGAACAAAGAAAAAGGCAGAGAACACCAAAGGGGGAAAAAAATCTAAGATCCAATATGCCTTCTCAAAGCAATAAATCATAAGTAGGATAAATGGTAGTAAACAATGAAGGAATTTGCCTTTAAAATCACACAATAGCATAGACACGGGAGAAAATCAATGGGTTGAAGTTTATAATATCTTATATGCATGATTTGCAAGCTGCACCACGCCTCCCCCCTCTCCCGCATTAGAACAAATGATCTTTTGGAATGATATTAAAAAAATATATAAATTATTAGAACATGAAATCTAACTTTTAGAATTTTATTTTTTATTTTCCTAAAGAGAAGAGGGGGGGAAAAGGGTAAGCGGCTCAAGAGAACTCACCCTTCCTCACCCAAGGGCCTTTTGTTCCCTTTCTTCTCATGAGTAACACCATTAGATATGCCCTGCACATTAGCAATGAAATTAGAAATAGAAAAGCCACATTAGAAATGAAATTAGAAATAGAAAAGCCAGCATAAAACAAGTAATTCAGAACTGCAGAGAGTGTGCCAGGATGACATAAGCACTTACCATACCCGATTTCCATTTAATCGGCGTTGCAGTAATTTCTGTTGTTTCTTCGTCAAGGAATGTGAAAGTCTTTGTAAGTTTTGTATCCTCAAAATACGGATTAGGTTGAAAGTTCTGAGGAGGGAGGAAAAAAGAGTTTCAGAATAGGAGCAATTTGTTTATTAGAATCCACAGATACTTATCTTCAAACTTGAGTGTAATGGAAAACAAGTAACACAAATTTTCAAATATATAGGCAAAGATGCAACAGAGAACAAACTCACAAATGTTATGGAGTAACCCGATTTCACATCTTTAAAGTCCTCCACCTCCAGGGAGCTTATATATTTAAATATCTGCCAAGTGGGGAAAAACAAAAGTGAAACAAAATTACTAAACAGTTGAACAGGAGGCTTAAAAGATTCAAATACTTACTAAACAGTTTCTAATTTTTCAAAAGTATTAATAAAATAAGTGTACAAAGTAATTTTCAGTTCATAACTTCAGGAAAAAACAAACCTTTTGATCCTCTTCGTTTAGAAGTGTACCGAGAACAGGATGGCTTAAAAACTGCATCAAAACCAGTAACAACTAACAAGTCAATTTGATGTAAGGAGTCGTTAATATGAAACCAGCCACCAGATTGCATATTGTGTTAAATTAACAGCTGAAAATAGATCACTAACAGCAGTTAACCAGAAGTCAGGAATGGCTTTGATTATCTCATTCCGCTTGTCATAGACTGGCTTGCGTATCTCATTATATTTCTGCTCTACCTCCAAGACCTTATCACTTGCCTCTTCATTGATCTGAAAGCATACAAAAATAACATAACAAGAACGAGTAAGCAACAAATTCATATACATATAGACATACACTGAAGAAATACGAGTTTACTGGTACAGTAGAAGCTGCAGCAAAGCTTAAAGGAAGAGAAAAGGGGGAAAAAAAAAAGAGACCCGGGAATGAAGCAACAGCACATAAGAAAATATACACAGTAAGAACCATTAACTTGCACAAAAAAATAAAGGCATGTCAAATGGTACTTAAATCAAATTGACAGCTCCTTATCTACTATCTAGCTTTTTACATGGCGAATAAGGGTTTTTTTTTTCAGTTCAAAAAATAAAAGTTAAGTTTTTTCAATATTACATGTACCGAGATATTTAAAATTACAAGAGGGCTCTAAGTATTGAAAATAAGGAGGGGAAAAAAACCATGAACGAATGGACAAACAATCAACCAACAGGCAGAGTCTAAATTCATTAACAGGCAACAAGTGAATCATTCAAAATTTTAGAAAAATGAAAATTCAACTTTCAGTACTAAATGCAACACAATTGTTGCAAAAGGTAGATCCAGTTAAAGTGCTGCATTTCCAAAGAAAAAGTATAACAGCAATAACTCCTGTATTAGGCTTCAAAACAAAATTCAGAAATGAAAAACTAAATCCAACATTTAACCAAATACAAATACTATTCACAACCAAAATTCAAATACAACTTCAATTGAACTACTCATTTCTCAACTATTTTACACAAATTCACCTTTAACTGTTCTTACGCACACATAGAACAAGCAAAAACAAGTAAATATAAAGATAAATCAAACAGATAAACCTTTTCGAGATCGTCTTGGATCTCCTGGAGCTTCTCAATAGAAAGAACGAGAGCTCCATCGATTTGGTTATTTTCTTCCTCTCCTTTCTCTGCTACCTTCATCTTCTTCCCCTTGTCTGCAACCATTTTTGCTTCTCCTTTCAAAATAAAAACCCTAAAGGGGGGACTGACTAAAACCCTAGCGACCTTGCTCCCTTTCTTTTATGGGGTGAAGTGAAGTGAGAAAGAGAGAGTGTGTGTGAGCGTGGCAACAAAATGGTTAGGGTTTTGGGAGTTTATATCTACTGTGAAGTAGTTTTTGCTAATCCTCTTATTTAGCCAACCACAAAGTGACATGTGGTAATATAAGGGTATTTTAGTTATTTGAAGTTTATCTTTAAGGTTGGTTTAGACATTGAGTTGTTAGATTTTTCGCTGTATTATCTCTCTTAATCATTGTTGTGTTTAGATATTTTTTCTTTCATTATCTCCAACCCACATCACTAAAATAAATTAATATTATACTATTTTACAGTTTATATCACATCAACAGTAATTTTATCTCTAATCATAACTCCATTTCTAACATCATTTTTTATACAAAAAAAAATATTTTTTTATATTTTTTTTATTTATTTTATACAATTTATTATAATTCTTCACTATTTTATAATATTTCAATAATTACCCATAAATAAATATATTTTACATATTTATTAAAAAAATTTAATTATCAATTTAGCAAAGTAATAATATAATAATTTATTAATTAAAATGACTCATTTACTATTTATATATTATTTAGAATAAAAGTAAAAAAAAATAATAGACTTGTAAAATATTTATTTTAATTATAAACTTTTTATACATAAAAAAAAAAAAAAAAAAAAAAAAAAATTGGCGTTGATTAACAGTAAAATACCAAAATGATGTTCTACTGTTCACCAATACTATTTTGCAGGTTAGAGATTAAAATAGGCTGTAAAATGTCATTTTCCAGTCCGTTGGAGATGCTCTTAGGCCATCTCCAACCATAAACACAAAAATGCAGTCAATTTTACTCCATTTTACAGTTTATATCACATCAAACAGTAATTTCATCTCCAACCATAATTTCATTTTTAACACAATTTTTTACACCAAAAAAAAAAATTCTTTTTATATTCTTTTTTATTTATTTTATATAATTTATTATAATTTTCTAATATTTGAAATATAATTAAATTAATCGATATTAAATTTAATTAATTCGAAACCTAAAGTTAATTAACCGAGATAATTAATTAAATTGAATATATAATATAATAATTGGTATAAATTAATTTTTATTTTTTAAATTTTTATATTATATGTCCAAATTAATTAGTTTTCTTAAAATATGATTTTTTTATAAAAATTTAGATAATATTAATTTTATTGCTTATATTTAATTTAAATATTTATGTGAGAATTATAATATATATATTTAAAATTATAATTTAAATATAATTGGAATTTTTTATAAAATAAAATTTTTAAAATTAATTGTTTATATAAATTAAAAATTAAATAACAAAATTTTAAAAAAATGACTTATTTGTAAAATTATTATTTTAATTATAATATTTTTATATATTTAAATTAAATAAAAAATAAAAAAAAAATTATAATTAATGAATAATAAAACATCAAATTATTATTTTACTGTTGACAAGCATTATTTTACAGTGTAAAATAGCGCTTGATTGGAATGGCTCTTGATTGAAAAAGTAATTTTGCGGCAAAATGACGCTACGCCATTTTCCCGTGCATTGGAGATGGCGTAAGCAATTCCCATAATTTGATGGGAAAATGGGGGATGCAATTCCCCAGCTGTCACTCTAAATTTGTTCAGCAAGAGCGCCCAGATCCTTTGAATTTATAATTAAGGAGTTAGGTGGAAGCTAATGGCATTAGTAGTTAGATAATAATTAAATTGGTGCCCTCTATAGTGTGGAATCATAGAGTCAACATTTATGTTATTTTCTTAAAAATTTATAAATAAAAAATATATATAATTAATATATATTAGTGAATATGTAAAGTTTCTTTTTTTTTTAATCTAATGTTTATATATACAATTTTTGAAATGATGTCATTAAGAAGGGAAATGTCCAATCAATTTAATTAGATTTCAAATTAAATTAGCTAAGACTGTATATTATAAAATTTTGGAATATTCTTTCAAAATTTCACATTTTTATATTAGGTATAAAAATAAGTTTTTTTTTTACTAATTTTATAATTGTAAATTCAATTTTATAAAATTAAATACATTTAAATAAAATCTTAACATGTGTACTTCTTAAATTCATTTATATCAATAATATAAATTTATTTATTTTAAAGAATGATTTTACATATAATATACCAAATAGTTAGTCTCAAAGAAAAAATAATAAAAGAGTATTTGGATGTATAATTATAAAATTTAATTATTATTTAAAAATATATACATCCGTAATTAAGATATTATTAAGTATTTGATATTAATTTTTTTTTAAATTAATAAAATCTGACAATAAATAAAAACTATAATTTTCAATTAAAATTTTTATTAAATAAAAAAATATTTTTATTTAAAATTATCAATAAAACATTCAAACACCCTCCAACTATAACACAAATATATACATGATTAATTCTTTTACTTTATTATAAATAAAATACTGATGAGAGTAGTTGAGGTTTCTTTTCAAAATATCTACCTGGACTCGTGGGGGGAGCTTGATTATTATCTCTTATTTTTATAGCTAAGGACCCATTTGATAAAATCATTATATTTTATTTTCATTTTTCATTATTAAAAATATATATTATTAAAATTTATTTATTTATTTTTATTATTTGGTTTTTTAAAACAGAAAATAAGTTATCATCACAACTTTTAGTAAGAAAATAAAAATAAAAATAATCTGAATCAATATCAGACTACATTAATAAAAAAAAATTCATGCTAATTAGATTATGATTTAGTGATTAAAATTATTTTGAGAGTTAAAAGGTTTTAAATTTGAAATTCAGTTGAAATTAAATTTATTTATTTCTATCATTAAAAATTTAAAAATTTATAGACAGTAGAATGTGAAATTTTTTTGTGACTGTTATGAGAGTATTTATATATTTACACTTAATAAAAACAAAATATATTCACAACAAAATTTTAAAATATTTATTTATTATTGATTTGGTATATAAAAAATAAAAAATTTTAAGTAGAATAAAAGTATTATCTTTTTATTCATCTTAGAGTATATTTATGTGTGAGTAGATTTAGAATAGAGATATATTAATATGTATTTATTTTTATATGAATAAAAAAAATATATTCCTATTATATTTAATAATTTTTCGTAAAAAATTAATTATATTAAAAATAAATTACAAATTTTTAAGTAAACGAGGTTGATTTATAAGAAATAAAAAATAAATAAATAAATAAAAAAGGAAAGCATGAGATACATGAAAATGTGAAACTTGTTAACTTAGATATTAATTATATATAAAGTTGAGATACATAAATTGAATTTTTGAGGGAAAATGATTTATAAATAAAATTTATATTTTTTTTTTAGTATAAATACAACTCATAAGTTAAAAAAAAAAATTATATATAAAGTTGACCAACCAGATTGGTGTGCTCGTGAAACATTGACTATTAGCTTCACCTTCCATTCTCACTTAATATTTTTCCTTTCTATTTATCTCCTTCTCCATTCTCTTCTCTGTAGCTTTCCCATCCAACCATTTCTATCTCTTTCTCTCTCTCAAATATAGTTCTTGAAAAATTTATCTTTCTTCTTAATTATCTTTTATATATCATATAAAAAAATATATAATTATTATTTATGTGTTCTTGAAAAATCTTTAACTTATTCAGATTTTTTAAGATATTTTCAGTTAATTAGCATATAAAATCAGCCATTCAACCATGCAAAGTCCTTCAGAGAATAATAAAAGATTAGGAGTCTATACTTACATGGCACAATGGCCTATTTATGCATTAGCATGGTCTGTTCGCCCCGATAAAAGAAACCGTCTTGCCATTGGAAGCTTTCTTGAAGATTATAGCAACAAAGTCGAGCTCGTCGAATTCAATCATGAAAATTACGATTTTTCCACAGACAGTCGATTAATCTTCGACCATCCTTATGCACCCACTAAAGTTATGTTCTTGCCTTCTGAGGATAGTTCAAATCTTGACATTGTCGCTACTTCTGGAGATTACTTGCGATTATGGCAAATTTACGATGATAGAATCGAGTTAAAATCTATTTTTAATGGAAATAAAAGCAGTGAATTTAATTCGTCTATAACTTCTTTCGATTGGGCAGATTTTGATGTTCGTCGAGTGGCGACTTCTAGTGTAGACACTACTTGCACAATTTGGGATATTGAGAAGGAAATTGTAGATGCTCAATTAGTTGCTCATGATAAAGAAGTTTATGACATTTCTTGGGGAGGTTACAATGTTTTTGCTTCGGTTTCCGGTGATGGTTCGCTTAGGGTATTTGATTTAAGAGATAAAGAAAGATCAACAATAATTTATGAAAATCCTATTCGAGAATGCCCTTTGTTAAGGCTTGAGTGGAATAAGTTTGATCCAAGATTTGTAGCCACAGTTGGTATGGATAGTAGTAAAGTAGTAATTTTAGATATTCGCTTTCCAACAATTCCTTTAATGGAATTATGTAAGCATAAGGCAAGCATTAATGCTATTTCTTGGGCTCCGGTCACCGGACGACAAATTTGCTCCGTTGGGGATGATTTTAAGGCTTTGATTTGGGAAGTGGTGGATTCAGGTTATCGATCGGAAAACGGTGTAGCCGGTGGCAGTGGCGATATAGAACCTGATATGTGGTATGGGTCAATGGCTGAAATTAATAATACATGTTGGTCTTCTGTTCAATTAGATTCAATTGCTATAGCTTCTTTGAACAAATTACAACTATTGAAGGTTTAGAAGTTAAATTTCCATGACATATAATTTTGTTTGACTATTATATCTATATTATAGTTAAAACATAAAATTCATCAAATGCTTATCATTCTTCTTCTTTTTTTTTTCATAAATTTTTAAGATTTTAATATAATTGTTACAAGCTAACTATAAATTAATTTCATGTACTAGCTAATTAATATATTGTACGACTGGCTTTTGTTTTTTCATATGTACAACTAGCTTCAGACTCTATTTCGTTTTATTTAGTTGACTAATATTATGTATTGTGTATAACCATAAATTAACTGTTGGTACGAATCTATTGGATCTACCGCCTAAAAACACATTTAGCGGGACCAAACTTTCTGAACTATGGTTAACTCATCGAAACTTTTACATCATTATAGTCAAAGTAATGAATGGCCAGGATATAATCTCACAAATCTAATGGCTTGTATTGTATCTACTAGGTATACCCATGTATCAGGGATACCAAAGAATAAGCCTTTGTTTAGTATTTTCGAATTTCGAGCACATGGTGAAAAGTATTTGCGTGAATTGAGGGGATACTTTTTATTTTTGAATGGTAGCTGCTTATATATTATATTTTTAAATTTTTTTAAAAAATATTATTAATATAATAAATTAAATAATATATTTTTTATATTAAGTAAAAATTAAATAAATAATAAAAAATATATTACAAATGTGTTAAATTTAGATAATTAGATTTGATATATAAAATTTATAATGTAATTTTTATTATTTATTTGATTTTTTTTAACATAAAAATATATTATTCGATTCATTATATTATATTCTATTAAATTATAATTTTTAAAATTTTTTATGTCCTCAAAATATAATACATGTGAGGCTGTTGTGCATCTATTACGTGGTTTTCTTTTATGGATCTAATGTAATTATATTTTTTAAAGCAAATGGTTCATGGTCAATTAATTAAACTATGTGCCTAATACCTTATTTTAAGTAATTTTCAAGTATGTGAGACAATGAAAATTTT
Source organism: Aleurites moluccanus (assembly GCA_948193065.1). Lineage (NCBI taxonomy): Eukaryota > Viridiplantae > Streptophyta > Magnoliopsida > Malpighiales > Euphorbiaceae > Aleurites > Aleurites moluccanus. Next base: position 43,266 of record CANXYC013140879.1, read on the forward strand.
GTTGCAACAGTATGAAGAGGCTTCGGGGCAATTAATAAATTGTAAAAAATTTGGCATCATGTTTAGCTCAAATGTGTCAGATTCGGATTGTGCCTCTTTTTCTGCCATTTTGGGTGTTTTGGCATCTTTGAATCATGGTCGATACTTAGATCTTCTCTTACTGATAGGGAAGAACAAACAAGTTATTTTTTGTTTTCTTAAAGACCGTTTATGGAAAAGACTCGATGGCTGAAATAACAAATTACTTTTAAGAGCTGGAAAGGAAGTCTTGGTGAAATCTATGGCTCAGGCTATTCCCACCTACAGTATGAGTGTGTTTCTCCTACCGGTGTCTTTGTGCGAGGAACTACAATGTATGATGAATTCTTTCTGGCGGAGTAAAAGAAATGGAGTAAAAGGCATTCAATGGTTTTGTTGGGATAAGTTGGCTATCAGGAAGGAATATGGGGGTTTGGGCTTTCGTCACTTGCAACAGTTTAATCTAGCTTTGCTTGATAAAAGAGGGTGGAGGCTGCTCCAAGACCCGGATGCTCTAATTATTTGTATTTTCAAAGTAAATCCACAAGGGGATTTTTGGTCTACCAATATTGGTAGTAGACCTAGCTATTCACGGTAGAGTATCTGCAAGCTAAATCGATTCTTGAAGCAGGTTGTCGGTGGAGAATTGGAGATGGGAGGACAATTAATGTTTGGAATGATGCCTGGTTAAAGGATGATGCCAATAGAAAAATTGTAATATGAATGCATACTGGACTTGAAGATCTTTGTGTTGATGACTTAATGATTCCTATACACTGGGAATGGGATGTTGAACTTCTTCAAGAGCTGTTTGTTCCTAGAGATGTGGATGAAATCGGTCGTGTTCCCTTGAATGATTGTTTTTCTGAGGATGTGCAAATTTGGCATTTCTCTAATAATGGCTTATATTCTGTAAGTCAGGTTACCAGTTGGCAATGCAAAATGTTGGTTTTGTTCAATCTAATTCTCATACTACTACTTGGAAAAGGATTTGTGGTAGTAAAATGCAATGTGGATGCAGCGATTTTCTTCGTTGAAGGTATCATAGGTGCAGGGGCTGTGTTGCGGGACAGTGAAGGTCAGTTTCTAGGTGCTTGTTCTTGGAAATTTTATGTTCATAAGGCAGAAGTAATGGGATTGAAGGAGGCTTTAAGCTGAATTCAGGGCTTTATGTGTACTTCTATTACTTTCGAATCAGATTCCAAGTAAGTGGTGAATGCAATCAATGGAGTGGGTTTGGATTTCAATGAGTTTGGTTGTTTGGTGTTAGAATGTAAACAATATTTTCAACAATTTGATGGTTGGAAGCTGTGTTATCAAGGGAGACATGAAAATAAGGTGGTTAATTTAGTTGCTCGAGCTACTGTAAATTTCCCTAGTCCAATGTTTTGAGCTGTTCCTCCCTCTTTTTTAAGTGATTTTTTTCTTCAAGATGTAATTGATTCTTCTTCTGAATAAAAGTTGCATCCATTTCAAAAAAATAAATAAAAAAAAGTAATTTTTAAATTTATGATTTATATTAAATATAAATATATGATTTTTAAAAAATATAATTCTTTTTATTTCAATAAAAATTTAAACTTCTTTCATTAAAATTTCAAATTTTTTTATGATAATTTTTTATTTTTTATAAATAATAAAAAGGCATATCAAAATAATAATTTTTTATTAAATTTTATTTATATATATATATTTTATGCAATTTTAATAAATTAATATCAAATAATTATTACAATAAATATATAATTTTTATAAAAAATTATGTATAAAAAAGATAAATCAAAATAATTATATTATATAAATAAAAAATAATTGAAAAAAATAATTTGTTTAATGAATGAGACAAATAAAAGTTTGATGATATAATATTGATTGAAAAAATTATCATAGAATCTTTATTTATATTAGTACAACTACTACTAAGAATGTTTGTTGAAATTTAAAATATAAATTTAAAGGTAATTAGGAATATGGAAAATTAAAATTCATATGTTATTAGAAATATAGATAATTACTTATTACATTATATTAATTAATCATCACAAGGATAACTAAATAATAAAAATAAATTCATAAATTTATTTTAATTTGAAATAAAAAATTTCAATCAAATTAAGGATATGGAAGATTTTTTTCGTCTTTTACATTAAAGTTATTTTTTTTTAGTAATACAAAAGTTTTACTCTTAAGGGACTTTCATAAATAGTATAGATATAAATAGATAAATTAGCTTATTTCCATTTACATAAATAGTTATTTGAAATAATTTACAATTTAGATTTAATTTTTTTTAAAAATGTAGAATAATTCACATGCATTTTATTATATTTAACAATATCTCAAGCAACAACTAGATAAAATTATCGAGTTAAGTACAATTAACACTTTATAAATATAAGACCACCTTTAAACACAATATACATGTAATTAATATCTATTCCAGCATTAATATCATATTAATTTGTACTCTTAAAGTTAAATCACGATAAAATCAAAATTAAGTTAAGATATTAGACTTAAAATAACTTAAATTTTATATTATAAAATAGTCTAAATCATCTTTTAATAAATTATCCTTTTCATTGTAAGTTATTGATGTTATTTATTATTATTATTATGATATTATCCATACATATTTTATTATATTTAATAATTGGATCACTTTATATTAAGTTATTATTAATTCAAGTATTTTGAGTTTATTTTGTGAAATGAATTTTAATTCAAATTGTTGAGCTTGAATATGCATTAAAAATTTAAAATAATGATAATTCCATCAAATGGTGACTGATGTGATAAAATGCGTCGGATCGAATATATGTTGAACTCAAATCAAGTGGTGTTTGATAATTAAAAGTTAAATATTTTTTAATAATTAAGAAGTCATTAAAAAGTCTGAATAATTTATATTTTAATTCTTTTTAATTATTCATATTTTGTTATAAGTCTAATTTTTTAAAAACTGTGAATAGATTATAATATTTTTATTAAATAAATATAATTTTTAATTAATTAAAAAATTATTTTATTAAAAAACTATTAAAAATCAAAATAAATTCAAATCAGAATTTATCCATAATGGCAAGAATAAATTGAATTTCAATGGTGGAGACATTGCCGTAAATTAATTCTAGAATTTTAAACTAGTTTCCTGTTGAAACATTATGGCCTTGTTTAAAATTGTATACAATTAAATTTAAGTGCTCAATACCAATCAGCTTTAGTTTTAATGGCTAAAGTGTGTCCAAAATCCTCGAGGGTGAACTTTGAACTGTACAAAAATAAAATAAAAGTGGCTGCTAAAATTAATGGGCTACATGAATGGGCTTAGTCACTCAGCCCACTTCAAATGTGCTTAGACAATAGGTTGCGTAGCTGTAGTTTAAACTTTCATAAATATTACTCCGTTTTAACTTGCATATGTTAGAACAAAATCTTAATTTTATCATTTTGATTTCTTGTACTGAGTAATTGAATCCCTTATTCTTAATAAGGGAACAGACACTAATCGGTATCTTAATTTAATGATAAGATGAAATTATTTTAAGAGTAAACGTTATGATTCGAATCTTATAGATAAAATTAATGTTAAAAAAACATAAATCACAATAATATTTTAAAATATAATGATAACAAATTAAGAGGATGTTTAAATCTATTAAAAATAGATATAAAATATTATTTTAAAATTTGAAAATATTAAAAAAAAATTTAAATATTTGAATGATTAATTCAAAATAATATTTTAAAATTTAAAAATAGGAAAAAAAAAAAAAAACATATTAACTTTTCAAAACAAATTTTTAAAACTTTGTTATTCAAACACCATTTATATCTCTCAATGGCTAAATGATTTATTTGTTGCTCGGTTACCTTCATGGTAAATGTGATCAAATTTCAAAACCAAACATCAAGATTAATAAAATATTAAAATTATGAATTGATACAATTAAAGCTTAAATAACCCAAAAAATAGAACAAAATAAATTTAGTAATTAATAAAGAATTCTTCAATTTCATATAGATTCAAAATTGATCAAAATCCTCTTTATTTTATTGAAATTTCCAACTCAAATTCATCAATTTAGATTCAATTTTCTAATTGCAAGCAAATTTGATCGTCTAAATTATAGAAATCCCAATCCCAGAATGACTCATTGTCTATAGATATTGTCATGTCTCATATCTGAGAAGGAAGGCCGCCATGTCTTTGCTTGGATGAACCTTCAATTAATGGATGGTTTTGATGATGATTTGTTATTCCTCTCTCCATTTCTCCAACTGGCCTTCAATCGAAAGCTCGCCGGCATTTTGATGTCTTGTACGCACGGCACAAACTAAACTCATGCCGTATCTCCTGCAAATTACATTTGACATTATATATAAATATATATATATATGAAAAATTCTTTAGTAAATTTAGTATATTGCATTAAATTATGAATTAACTAATATTAATCTGACATATCGGTATGTTAATTATAATACATAAAATTAATAATTTTATAATTAAATATTTATTCTATAACTCACGACAATAACTTATATTCTGTTAAATAATTTGAAGTTTTTATTTACTAAGTTTGGAAATGTAAAATCATGCAAAGATTAAGCAAAATCCAGATTATAAATAAAGGATATCCAAACAAATAAAACTAATAAATTATTTGTATATGTAAAGTGTGTACCATTGGAATTGCAGCAGTTGAAGAGGATTGTTGTGTTAGCATTCCCCTGCTGCTGATCAAGCAATCTGACATGAACACATGCCCTCATCAAGCCATTATTTATGACATTAGGCTTCTAATCAAGAGAAATTGGGTAGTTAAGCTGGTTAAGATATTTAGAGAAGGTAATTCAACAGCTGATTTTTTAGCAAATATGGCTGTAAATGGGCAGTTTGGTATATAAGAAAGATAAGGAGAGAGAGGTTTTGAGTTCCAAACCCCATATACTATAGAGGGGGTCAATGAAACAAAAAATTACTAAATTTTGCACTTAATTCTAATTTGACCATTAAAAATTAATTTAATGTAAATGAATCACTACATTTTTATTTTTATTACAATAATATATAAATTTAAATTTTTTAATTATAAATTTATCAGAATGATGACATGATCATTCAATTATAGATATATTAAATTTTAATTAATATATATAAAGTTTATATTATTGGATATATTAAATAACCCTAATATGTGTTTTAATATAAATTCTAATAGATAATGAACTTTTGTAGTGGGTCTAATGGGTAAGAGCTCATTAAATGGTTTAATCCTAGTGTAAACTTATATATATACTAGCTGGATGCAACATGCTAGGTATTCCAAATCAGATATCTAGAGTATAATACTTTAAGCAATCGCATATTACTTGATTTAAAACCCTAACATATATATACACAAAAACTAAATTTCTCTATCTATTTGATTTGAATAATACTGATACTCATTGATGATATGTCAACCAAAAAATTGTGATTCTCGTGTGTATAAACTCGATGTATGCTTATTAGGCCATCTCCAACTCACAATACTAAAATACAATACAGTCAACTTTACACCATTTTACAGTTTATATCACATCAAACAATAATTTTATTTCCAACCATAACTCTATTTCTAACACCATTTTTTACACTAAAAAAGAATATTCTTTTTATATTCTTTTTTATTTATTTTATACAATTTATTATAATTCTTCACTATTTTATAATATTTCAATAATTGCCCATAGATAAATATAATTTACATATTTATTAAAAAAATTTAATTATCAATTT
>CANXYC013141431.1:0-12884 GCA_948193065.1 Aleurites moluccanus
ATTAGTCAACCCGAATGGCAACACTAGAAACTCATAATGTCCATATCGGGTCCTGAAAGTAGTCTTGGGCACATCACCTTTCTTGATTCTCAATTGGTGATATCCATATCTCAATTCAATCTTAGAGAAATAACTAGCACCCTGCAATTGATCAATCAGATCATTAATCCATGGCAACAAATATCTATTCTTCACTATCATCTTGTTCAACTGTCTATAATCAATATACATCCTCAAAGAGCCATTCTTTTTCATAAACAATACTGGAGTACCCCACGGAGAACTACTCGGTCTAATAAATTCTCTATCTAATAACTCCTGCAATTGCACCTTTAATTTCTTTCAATTCTGCTGGTGCCATTCTGTACGGTGGAATAGATATCGGATTGGTGCCTGAATACACCTCAATCTCAAACTCTATCTCCCTATCTAGGGGTAATCCTGGCAATTCTTCAGGGAAGACATTAGAGAATTCCCGAACCACTAATATCTTATTAATATCTATAGAAATCTTCTGCACATCAATCACATGGGCCATGTATACTAAATAACCTTTCCCTATCATCCTTTTAGCCTGGATAGCATAAACCAAAATGATTCCAAACTCCCATCGATCACCCAGGAATTCAAATTCAGGCTGCCCCTTATGCTGGAATTTAACCCTCTTCTCATAACAATTAATAACTGCTCGATATGTCATTAGCCAATACAAACCAAGGATTACATCAAGCTCTAACACAGGCAGTTCAATCAAATCAGCACGCAAAATGTTATCATCAATCTCTATCACACAATCAGGATAATAATAATTCATTTATATACTCTCCCCTATAGGTGTGGCTATCATTAGAGGCACACTCAACAATTGTCTATCCTTATTTAACTTAGGTGTAAACTGAGGTGAAACAAACAAATGTGTAGCACTAGAGTCAAACAAAGTATCAACAATCTCATTCTGTATCAAAATAGTACCTGTGACCACATTGCCAGATCCATGTGATTGCTGAGTGTTCACAGCAAAAACTCGCCCCTGACCTCTACCTGTTGGGGCCTGACTGTTGCTCGATGCCTGTCCTCTGCCTCTGCCCCTACCAGGAGCCTTTCTGGCAACATTCTGACTCATCTGAACACTAGGCTAAGAAACTATAACAGATGGTTGTTGATCACCCCATAAGGGACATCTACTAATAAAATGACCATGTTTCCCACATTTCAGGCAAGCACCTGACTGTCGTCGACACTCCCCTCCATGCCTTCCACCACAAAAATCACAAGTAGACACATTGGGCATCTGTGTAGTAGGTCTAGAAAAACCCTGAGAATATGCAAGTACAGACTGCACTGAAGGTCCTCTACTTTGTGTCCTCCTCCTTTGACTGCCAAGCGGAGGTCTCTGATCAAACCTGTTATTGGCTCAATCTGTCTAGGCTGGGAGCTGCTCTCCCCCCTCCTACTCTGTGATCCGGGTCCTCCCTTCCTCTTTTGATCCCTCTTCTCTCTCTCTGACATGTATTTCTCTTCCATCTGATTAGCTTCATCAATGATGGTAGTCAGAGATATGAACTCTATAGCCATAAGGGCATTATGCAATAAAGCATGCAAACCCCTCCTGAACCTGCTGATCAAGTCTGCCTCAATAGGAGCAATCTGTGTAGCATATCTACTCAATATGATAAACTCCTCAACATATTCCTTGATTGACCTACTGCACTGCTCGAGCTACTGAAACTGTATCAAATTTTTGGTCTTTACCCCTTCTGTCAAGAACTCATCAATTAGTCCCTGTCTGCTCATCGCCTCTATCACCTATGAACTCTGGAAGATTTAGCTTCAAAAAGCTAAACATAGAAACTCTGCCTTCATCAATAACTCGATGGGCTCCCTGTATAATAGACTCTCCAAGAAGCACAGCTAGTTGTATAGGAACTAGAGCAATAGGTACTATAGCAGGTGCAATAAGGGGTGGCACTGCTACTGGCACTACAGTTAGCGGTACATTATGTCATTCTCGCCTTAAATCTGCTAGTTCCCTACACAAAACCATCATTCCCCTCATTATCTCTATCCTCCAGGGGTCATCACTCCTCTGTGTCTCCTCTATAATCCCTCAGTCCCTCTAAAATATAAAATTCTTTGACCAGAGACTCATTAGAGGCTACCTATGCCTCTCTAGTATCCCTATCTCGGTCATCAGACATGTCTGTAAATGTCAAAAAACATAACACGTACTCAGTATATTATAGAAACGCATAATACTTATACACATTTGATGAACACATCAATAAACGATACAGGAATTCCTATGCTCCATGGTTTACTTAACTCTACCCATATTGTACTTAGTTACTATTCATCTATAACCTATTCACTATTCATCTATAACCTATGCTCTGATATCTGAAACCTAGAGTTATGATACCACCTCTGTCATGACCCGCTCTCGGGGCCACGATGGTCCTAGGGTGCGGGAGATGCCAGAGGCGACCAACACTGTAATACCCTAGAAAGTTATAACACATATACATGATTTAGTTCTCAGTATATGGTTCAAAAGTCTTGAAATGATGGGAAATAATTTTAAAGGCGCGGTTAGAAAGTGAACTAGTTACTTTTTCGGAAAGTAGCAGAAATTTGCAGTTCGGTCAATAGAAGAATTTATGAAGTTGACTAGGGGGTAAAAGATCACCATAAAGCATGTGTAATTTTGGTAAAAAGAAAGAAGTGAAAAATATTTAGGAACACTAAAAAAGTAACTAATGGCAAAATTGTAAATAAATAGAACTTTAAGGTGAATAGTAAAAATTGGTCCGTCGGAGTTACAGAATGACTCTGAACTCATTTTTATAAATAAGTATAAATTAAAATAAGCTTATTGACTCCCCACATTGGAATCCAAATCCTAATAGAATTGTCAGAATAAATTACAGAAGAAGTTAGGGTCAAAGTGTAATATATGGAAGTTCGAGGATTAAGTGGTAATTTTCCAAATTGATTTTTAATATATATTCAACACTTAAACAATTTCCATCATCTTCTTCCTTTTGTTATGGTGGTTGAACCTCTCTTCCTTTCCTCTCCATCATTTCTTCTTCAATTTTTATCAAATTTTCTTAAAGAAATTCAAAGAAAACTTGAGTTTAAAGCTTAATCTTCCATCCTCCACTATTAATTTGCAAGAAAGAGCAAAGGAAATCAAGAACAAACCAAGGGGAAATTTCGGGTGGAACATCACATTAAGGTAAGAAGTTTGTTTGTTTGTTTTAATGGTTTAGTTATATGATATTTAGGTTGAATTGAATGGGTTTTATAATTAATTGCATCAATTGATGCAAATTGATAGGAATTCCTAAATTTCGTTAACCTAATGGAAGTTGTGTAACTTAGCTATTTGAATTAGTGTTAGTTAGTGTTAATTGATGTTAGAATATGCCAATTGGAGGTTAATAGGTAACTAATTGATGAATGGTTTGATGTAGAATTCAAGAATTGACAAGGTTGTGCCTATTGGCTCCATTGGTGGTTTGTGGGGAAATTCAATTTTTCAAAACTATTTGGAAGTTTAGATGAGTCTTATATGCATCCTTTAACATGCCTATATCATTGAAATTTATATTGGAATTCATTTGTGAAAATGGAATGTTGGCCGAACCTAATTCACTATTCATATGCCTTATATTTTGCTTGATTTTGCCTTGTTTTTCATACCAATTTGATCCCATTTGATGTTGTTTAATATTGTTTCTTTGATGCCTATTGTATAATTGCAAATGTGGCTTGTTGTTGGTTGAATTGTGCAAGTCAAATTTGCACCCTAACCTAACCTATTGGCTTTTGCCATTGTATGCCCACCAAGTGTTTGATAAAATGCCTAGTTCATTTTGTCTTTGGCCTATTGTTTGCATTCCATAGGCCTACCATTTGAATGTCATTATTACCAGCGATGTTGGCCTACCATTTTCCTTTGCCGAGCAAACTTTTGTTTTATGTCTTTATTGATTACCAAACCATGTACCATTGTTTGTATGTCACCTATTACAATGCTATGAATCCTATTGATAATTGATTGATTGATATTGAGCTTATTGATTTGGAGGATGCCATTGTTGTATAATGGTATCCATTGATATGTTGTTTCCTTATATTGATCCTAATGTGGTTTGACAGAGCTACCGATCCGACAGGATAGTGGAAAAATACTGTCGGCGATGTGCACATTGTATTATTAGTGCCCTAGCTAGGAAGGGTTATGGTCCTGGCCATAAGATCTGATCAGTCTTATGCTCATTGATATTGATATGCTACTAGAGACTATATGTTCATATATGGTCCTTAATAATTCTACTGGAGATTGAATGATTTCATATAGTCCATCCCTTTATTTGTCTTTTCATATGATACCTAGCCTATACTTTATTCTTTGGCTATACTGTGACCTATTACTGATTCTGTTTACTGTTATCTGTCCTATTGGTACCAATGATCCATTATTACCTATTGTTTATTGATGATGCATATAGATTCACTAAGTATCTTATATACTCACCTTTTTTTTTGTTTACCCATTTCAGAAGAGGAGTAAATTGTAGAATCCTATCGTCTGTCATCATAGGATTTCTGCTAGCAGTTTTGATGTATATATTCTGATTCTGTATTATTATTTTGATGTTCATAATCTAGCTGCTCTATGAGAGTATGTATGGATTAGCTAGGAAATGAACATGTATATATGTATGTGATGATACTATGAGTTATATGATGATTATATGATATGATATAATGATTGTTACAGTCAATTGTAGTAAATTACAGAATCGATTATAGAATAACATAATGGATGATAACTAACTAAAATGGATAAGATATTGTGGTTCATAGATTGTGCATGTGATATTAGGTTCTACGGGTGCCGGTCGCCATTGGCATCTCTCATGCCCTAGGACCATTGCGATCTGAAAACGGGTCATGACAGGAGTGGTATCAAAGCTCTAGGTTACAAACAATGGATTCTAGGTTACAAATGAATTGTATCGAATTACAGAGGAATAGTGACTAAGTACAGAATGGGATAGAATTAAGTATACCGTAGAGCATAGGATTTCCTTTGACGTCTTTTGTTGTTATCATCTGTTATATGTTATTATTCTGCGATTCTGTCATATTCTGAGTATGTTTCCATTTTTTTCGACAAATTACAAAGATGTCTGACGATAGGGACAAAGATACCTATGAGGCAGAGGTTGCCTCTAATGAGTCCTTAGTGAGGGAGATTGCAGTTTCAGAGGGTCCCTCTAGATCCCAACGGACTTCAGAGGATACAGAGAGGGGCGATGACCTCTAGAGAGTGGAGATGATGAGGGAATTGATGGAGTTACAGAGAGAGATGGTTGATTTGAGACTTGAGCGTCAGCATGTACCTCCACCACCAACTCCAGCAGTAGTGCCTCCAGCTGTGGCACCAGAGGCAATTTCAGTGGCACCGGCTCCTATATAGCCAATAAGGGTTCAGAGGGAGCCTGCTATATAGGGAGGCCATAGATTGATTGAGGAGGGTGGTGTATCGATGTTTAGCTTACTGAAACTAAACCTGCCTAAGTTCAGGGGAGACAGAGGTAGTGACCAATTTCCTGGAGGAGGTCGAGAAGGTAGTGAGGAGACTGCCATGTTCTGAGTTGAGAGCAGTTGAGCTAGTTGGGCTGTTACTGAAGGGTAAGGCATGGACCTAATTTTCTAAGAGGATGGAGCCCAGACTTTATGGTGAGCATCCACCCTCATGGGTTGAGTTTCGGCAGGGTCTTATTGATGAGTTTATTACTGATGGGGGTGAAGACCTGTAACGTGATTAGATTTGAGCAGTTAGAGCAGGGAGATAGATCTGTTGAGGAGTATGCAGAGGAGTTTATCAGGTTGAGTAGGTATGCTACTCATATTGTTCCTACAGAGGTTGACCTGATCAGCAGGTTTCGGAGGGGTCTTCATACTGCATTACATAATGCTTTGTTGGCTACAAAGTTTACTTCTCTGACGACAGTGATTGACAAGGCTACACAGATGGAAGTGGAGTATAAGACTGAGAGGGAATAGTAGGACCAAAGAGGAAAGGAAGTCCTGGATCTCAGGTTAGGAGGGGGAAGAGTAGCTCCCATCCTAGGCAGGCAGAGCCAGTGCCTCAGTTTGATCAGAGATCTACAGCTAGTAGACAGAGAAAGAGGATTCAGACTAGAGGACCGTCAGTAGTTCAGTCAGCACCCGCCTACTCTCAGGGTTCTTCGAGACTAGCTGCATAGGCACCCAGCATTCCTAGTTGTGGGTTTTGTGGTCAGAGACATGGAGGGGAGTGTTGGAGACATACTGGTGCTTATTTGAGGTGTGGCTAGTAGGGCCATTATGCTAACAGGTGTCCATTGAGCGTTGATCAGTAGCCATTTGTTACAGTCTCTTAGCCGATAGCATAGGCGAGTCAAAATGTGGGTAGAGAGGCTTCAGGCAGAGGCAGAGGCAGGGGAGGACAGGCTCCCAGTGGTAGTCAAGCTCCAGCTGGTAGGGGTCAGGGCAGAGTGTTTGCAGTCAACACCCAAGAGGCCTAGAGATCAGACAATATGGTTACAGGTACTATCTTGATTCAGAATGAGATTGCAGATGCCTTATTCGATTCTAATGCTACTTATTCTTTTGTGTCACCACACTTTGCACTTAAATTGAATAAGGAGAGGAGATTATTAGATGTGCCTTTGATGATTGCTACTCCTATGGGTGATAGTGTTGATGTGGATTATTATTACCCTATTTGTGTGATTGAGATTGATGATAACATCTTGCGTGCTGATTTGATTGAGTTGCCTGTGTTAGAGATAGATGTTATTTTGGGTATGGATTGGCTTACGAGGCACCTAGCAGTTATTGACTGTTATCGAAAGAGGGTTAGATTTCAGCCTGAGGGGCAACCAGAGTTTGAATTTCAGGGTGATATTTGAGGGTTTCAGGTTAATATGGTTTCTGCTATCTAGGCCAGGAGGATGATTGGGAAAGGTTGTTCAGCCTATTTGGTTCATGTGATAGATGTACAGAGGTCTTTTGTACAGCTTGAGTAGGTACCGGTAGTTCAGGAGTTTCCTGATGTGTTTCCTGAGGAGTTACCGGGATTGCCCCCTGATAGGGAGATTGAGTTTGAGATTGAGGTTCTTGCAGGCACTGACCCTATATCTATTCCTCTATACATAATGGCTCCAACAGAACTGAAGGAATTAAAGGTGCCGTTACAGGAGCTATTGGATAGAGGGTTTATTAGACCGAGTATTTTTCTTTGGGGTGCATCGGTACTGTTTGTAAGGAAGAAAGTTGGCTCTTTGAGGATGTGTATAGACTATAGGCAGATGAATAAGGTGATAGTGAAGAACAAGTATCCATTGCCTTAGACAGATGACTTGTTTGATCAACTGCAGGGTGCTAGCCATTTTTCAAAGATTGATCTGAGGTCTGGGTATCACCAGTTAAAGATTAAGAAGGGTGATATACCTATGACTGCTTTCAGGACCCGATATGGCATTATGAGTTTTTGGTATTGCCATTCGGGTTGATCAATGCACCGACTGCTTTTATAGATTTGATGAACAGGATGTTCAGGTCATTTTTGGATAAGTTTGTTATTATATTCATTGATGACATGCTTATCTATTCTAGGAGTGAAAAGGAGCATGTGGAGCATCTGAGGATTGTATTGCGTACACTTCGGGAGCATCGGTTGTATGCTAAGTTATCTAAATGCCAGTTCTGATTAACCGAAGTGTGTTTCCTTGGGCATGTGATATGCAATGATGGGATTAAGGTTGATCCTCAGAAGATTAAAGTGGTTTCTAATTGGCCTCAGCCTACCAGTATTTCATAGGTTTGCAGTTTTCTGGGTATGGCTGGGTATTACAGGAGGTTTATAAACGATTTCTCCTAGATTGCAGCTCAATTGACTAGATTGATGAGGAAATATAAGTGTTATGTATGGACTGATGAGTGTGATCGCAGCTTTAAGACTTTGAAGTATTGCCTCACCAGTGCTCCAGTGTTGGCATTGCCAGTAGAGGGGGAGAAATTCACTGTGTATTGTGATGCTTCTCGGATCAGTTAAAAAAGCATGAAGCAAATTATCCGACACATGATTTGGAGATGGCAACTGTTATATTTGCGTTGAAGATTTGGAGACATTACTTATACGGATCGAAATGTGAGATATATATTGATCGTAAGAGTTTATAGTATATATTTCAGCAGAAGGATCCGAATCTTCGGCAGCACAGATGGGTGGAGCTACTTAAGGATTATGACTGTGAGATCCTTTATCACTCGAGTAAGGCCAATGTAGTGGCTGATGAACTGAGCAGGAAATCCATGGGCAGTCTAGCTCATATTGTGGTTGGCAGGAGACCTTTGATTCTAGAGATAAGAGAGTTGGCAGATTTGGGAGTGGAGTTGGACTTAGGATCCAAGGATCGGAACTAAGCTCTGATAGCCTAATTTCGAGTGAAGTCACTGTTACTTGATGATATTAAAGTGGCACAGGATAGGGATCCTTATCTACTGAAGCTCAAGGGAGAGGTGCAAAATGGGAAGATGACAGAGTTTACAGTAGAGGATGGGATATTGAAGTGTGGGAAACGGATATGTGTATCAGATTTTAATGGGCTACGGGATTGGATTATGAGAGAGGCTCACTATTCAGCATATAGTGTACATCCAGCGATTACAAAGATGTACCATGATCTGAGAGATGTATATTGGTGGCCCAGTTTGAAGAGAGATGTAGCTCGGTTTGTGTCTAAATACTTAGCCTATCAGCAGGTTAAGTTTGAGCATCAGAAACCATCAGGGTTGCTTCAGGAGAAAGAGTTGCCAGAGTGGAAATGGGAGCAAGTTACTATGGATTTTGTAGTGGGTCTACCGAGGAATACCAGGGGTTATGACTCGATATGGGTGATTGTAGACCGTCTGATGAAGTCTGCTCATTTTCTAGAGATTAAGACCAGCTATACGGCAGCTCAGTATGCACAGTTGTATGTAGATAAGATTGTGCGACTTCATGGAGTTCTTTTGATGATTATTTCATACAGGGGTACACAGTTCACTTCTCGATTTTGGTAGAAGTTTCAGGAGAACATAGGTACCCAGTTACGGTTCAGTACTACTTTTCATTCACAGACTAATGGGCAGTTAGAGAGGACGATCCATACTTTAGAGGATATGCTTAGATTGTGTGTTCTAGATTTCAAAGGTAACTGAGATTATTATTTGCCTTTGATAGAGTTCTCCTATAATAATAGCTACCACTCTTCTATTGGTATGGCTCCATTTGAAGCACTATATGGTAGAAAATATAGATCTATAGTGTGTTGGGTGGATCCAAGAGAGAAATAGCTTGAGGGACCAGAGTTGATCAGGGAGACTATGGAAAAAGTACCTATAATCAGAGATCGGATGAGGACTGCCTTCAGTAGGCAGAAGAGTTATGCTGATCCGAAGAGGAAGGATATACATTTTGCAGTTGGTGATCATGTCTTCCTTAAGGTCTCACTGATGAGAGGTATTACGAGATTTGGGAAGAGGGGAAAGTTATCACCAAGGTTTATAGGCCCATTTAAGATTCTTGAGAAGATAGGTAATGTGGCCTATAGATTGGCTCTTCCACCTAACATAAGCCACGTACATCCGATTTTCCATATCTCGATGCTGCGGAAGTATGTATCTAATCCATCTCACATATTAGAGGTTTAGGATGTGGATCTCAGTGAGGACTTGTCATATGAGGAGCTTCCAGTGGAGATCATTGATCGACAGATTAGACAGCTACGAAATAAGGAGATCCCGATGGTAAAAGTGCTCTGAAGGAACCAGTCCATGGAGGAGTGTACTTGGGAGAGTGAGCAGGAGATGAGGAGCAGATATTCATTCCTGTTCCAGTAGTGAGATATGTATCTATTTAAATTCGAGGATGAATTTATTTGTAGGGGTAGAATGTAATACCTTAGAAAGTTATAACTCACATGCATGATTTAGTTCTCAGTATGTGGTTCAAAAGTCTTGAAATGATGGAAAATAATTTTAGAGACACAGTTAGAATGAACTAGTTACTTTTCCTGAAAGCAGCGGTATCGGGAACACTGCCGAGAAATTTACAGTCCGGACAATAGAAGAATTTCTAAAATTGACTAGGGAGTAAAAGATCACCATAAAGCATTGTCAAGGTTCAATTTTAGACCATGACGGTCCTAGGGTACGGGTAATGCCAAGGCTACCAGTACCTCGAAGAACCCATTCTTTTACTTTAACTTAACTTTTACAAACCAATAATATCATTAATAGTCATTCCTTAAACATATGATATATTTTAGGTGATAATTTTTTTTTTAAAACATCATAAGATTCATACAAAGAAATTGACAGAGTTTCCTATATAACTCTGACTTAATCTTTCCATAAGAACCTATGAATTTCACTTCCAAATAAATATACATCCCCTTTTATCCTCCATTAATCAATCACAACTTAATAAACACTTCAATATTTACTTTCACATCTCATATCATATATATATATAACATTAACATTCTTATATCAAACTTGATTAACATTTTGATCACATTGAAACATTAAACTCTTAGCCAATCTAAGCCCTATATACATTATGGAAAGGAACTTCTATACATAGGAGTATGCTTAATACATACATCTGAAATCCAAGGCTGAAAATGATGTAGCCAATGGATATCTGCCTCACTGATGTCCTGAAAACATTAAACAACTTTGGGGTGAGTATAAGATTATACTCAATGAATCTAAATATATGAATATGCAATATTATTCATGAAAAGTCACATCTATCCATTAATGATCTATATATAATCAATAACTGATGATGGAATAATGAAATATATATCATGAACCATAATGCATATAATATAACTGGAATGAGTATCTGTAACATATCATATATAGTACTATACTATTACTTCACTTTACTTCCTTCACATTTCCACCCAATAACACCATGGCATAGAGAATTTCACCCTCTCTAGAAAAGGTCAGAGCATATATACATATATATGTGTACACAGGCGATGGATTTACTCACTACACCATCGAAGTAGACTTGTTATAATATATTATATGCAAATGTCTCAGATAGTATGAATATATCAATATTAAGTCTCAAATATGACTTTAATGATGCTAAATAATATCATAAATGTCAAAGGAGCAATTTAGCTAAATATAAAAATTTTGGTCTCCGGGGCCCAATTGCGCCAGCGCAACTGACACCCCTAAATTACGGGTTCATTTCTCATTTTTCAGGTACTTTCTAGTTTTCCATGAAATCAATATTTCCTTAGCATTTTCTTTATACAAATCATAAATATATGTATATAATAAGCAATTAGGCTTGATTTGACATCAAAAAGCCTTTCAGAATGAATTTTATACAAAATCAAAGTTTACATCAGATTCAGACATTTCGGCGGCTATATTTTAGGTCATTTTGGCAAAACTGACCAAAAATGGATCATTAATGGTTTTCAAGTAAGGATTAATTTCATATCCATAAATGCATGACTTATGAATGAATAATACATGAATCATATATATAGACTCACCTCAAACAAAAACTTCAATATTTCCCAGCCGGCCTAGTTAGCCCGCGACTCGCTGTCGACGACCCTAGCTTGGGAGGATTCCCCTATATTGATAAAATCACTATAGTAAGACTTATACTCAATACCATTCACATCAAAACATATATCAAAGCATATCAACATACATAAACACATATGCTATACACCAAAGACCCTATATCACACATTTGACACTTTCCATTCCGTTATGCATCAAATGCAATTCTATCACCATATTTCATTCAAATTTCATATGTTTATCACTTATACACTATATTAAGAACTCATATACACTTAGTTCATCTTATCATATCAAACATACACCAATTTCCAAATATGTCTTCTAAGTACAAATATCAATCAACATTTCCATATTTGAACTTTTACACTTACATCATTTATGCCATTAAATCATATTCAAACCTCACTTCTTCAGTTGCATTAGCCTAACACCTTAAACTAACAAAGTCCATATGGTTCCACCTAAATGGAAATCATTCCATTCATCCATTTTTCAACATCAATCAATCATATAACATATATATACTCTAAATGCATATCATTCATTCATATAAACCTATTAAACATCAAAGCACCAAACCATTATATCATCATCATCCTATTCGGCCAAGATGAATTTCCTTACAAATGGATTTGTTTCCATCATTTAACCATTAATTCATATCATACACATCAAATACAACTCATTTGAACCAAAACATTCATCAAAATCATACTTTGATTCATATTTCTTCCTATTAGGGTTTCATTCCAATTTTTTATTTTTCTTCCAACCAAAACATGTTTTGGATACTAAATATCATCAAAGAACACCTTATGAACATAATTAAACAAAAAGAATGGTAATATCAATCACTTACCAAAAGTTCTTCAAAAACTTCAAAGCTTTGATTCTTTGCTTTTTCTTGTTTTTCCTTAGAATCTAAAGCTATATTTGTGCTTAGAAGGATGGAATTAGTTGGTTTCTATCAAAAAAATGAAAGAAAACAACAATCTTTGGTGTTGTTCAAGGTTGGCCGAAACTTTGGCAATGGAGGAGAGAGAAATTTGGTTGGTAATTTGATAAGGAAGATGAAGAATGATGAAGAGGTGGGAAAAAGCCAACTTAAATATCAAAGGCATAATCCTATACATTAGGCTTATGATAGAAATGGTGAAACCTAGCCATCCAACCATCCATTTCTTCATCATTTCATCCAATGGTTAGATTTA
>CANXYC013141761.1:0-26411 GCA_948193065.1 Aleurites moluccanus
CTATCATTCACCAATTTTCCTACTTCTTTTGCTAAAGCATTTCTTTGTTCTGGTGAATCGTCTGTATTTCCTTTTGCATGCAACTGCTCAAGGAGAAGGCTCACTTCATTATGAATATTTTGAAATGAAGTCAATCCTGAAGAATTTGAGCTGACACTTTCTTCTCTATCTAATTTTCCCATTTTTATCTAGAACTACTGGGTGTATTTTCAATTTTTTCTTTATTTTCTAAAAATATTACCCAATTGTCTAGACCTGGAGAATTTTCCCAAAGAGTAAGAAAAAAGTTAATTTTTCTGAAGTGCAATCTTTTCCAAATTAAATAATCTCTTTTTATAATATCACTCCAACTTGAAGTTCTAGAGGTTACAAGAGGAGCATCTTGATTTAAAATGGTTAATTGATTAAAAACCGGATACTGCTCTTTTAAAAATTCAATTATATCTGATACACCACAATATTCATGGACAATTTTGTTTTTTAAGGGAGAATTTCTATAAATAGAATCAATTCTAATTAATTCGTCCCTATACTTAATTCTTCCACAAACCCAAAATATTCTCACTGTATCAAGGGATGCTCTCTTCTCTCTATAATCGAAAAATATTTTATATCGTTATACATTCTTCCAGGGACTAAGGAATTCCCTCCAAAAATTTCATCCATAAACTAGCAAATTAAATAAATTTTGGACCTATATGAACAGTATTTTAAAAATTAGGGATCAAAATGTAATTAAATGCTAGTTTATTTCTGAAAAATAACTTTTATGTTTTGAAAATTAAAGTTCAGAAACTTTATCGTTACAAAATAAAGTTAAAGAATTATAAAGTGCATTAGTCATAAGTTGAAAGACTATGAATAAAATTAATCCTATAAATTTCAAATTCGTAGGATTTGACTCAATTCTCAACTCAACGTGACTTGATCTCATTTGCATGTACATTAATAATTGAAAAATTATTATCTATATTAATAATATTAAATTAATGAATAATTTAATATTTTAGTTAATATAATTATTTTATAGTCTATATAATTATTTTATTTATTTTTTAAAAATTATATATATTAATTTTTTTATTTTATATATTTTTATTTCATATACAATGACCAAAGTCGCTCTCCAATGACAAAACACCACGTCGCTAACACTTTCTATTTCTCCATTATATTCTACAAGCCCCACAGCTTCAACCAAAGTGAGAGTTCGGTAGCAGGGCAAACTGCAAAGTGCATATACACATTCTATACTAGAGATTGTGCTTGTCTTTGGACTTTCCGCCCATTACCCAGCGTTTCTTTCTCTGATCAGCCACCTTTCCTTTACTTTGTAAGATCTATTATTTCATGATCTTCTTCTTCCTCTTCTTTCTTTTTGTTATTATTATGTTGTTGATCTTGCCCCTTTATCTCTCCTTCCATTTTATTTGCTTATGATCTGATATTATCAACCCTTTTAAATTTGATTTGGTATTTCAAATATTCGATTGAAAGGGTTTTTCTTTTATTATAATTATTATTTGCAAAACACGTAATCTTGTTTGTTTGTTTTAGAATCGCTGCTAGTGGGTTGCTAATTTTTTTATTTTTTTTCATTAAACCAGTTTCTTTCTTTAATTTATTTTGTTTTTTCTTTTAAATTTTATTGTTAGATGCCTATATAAGGGTTAAATTTGTATCTTGAATTTTGGGCCCGTAGAGTTTTCAGATGATTAAATCTAGTGTGTAGATGTTGAACCTAACTCTGTTTTACTGGACTTTTGATAAGGCTATTAATAATTTGTTATACCAATTTTTTTTTTTTTTTTGAATAATTGATATAAGCTTAGTTAAACTCCAAATAAGCTACATATTTATAATTTTGATTACAATTTTACCTTTGCTTTGGAGATTGTAGGATTGCAGATAAATATTTCTGAATTAGCAATGATTTGTGAACAAATCTGAAATGCAAGTTCTGTTTAAATTTTAATGCCAAACACTGTTTATATAAAAACAGTTCGTTTTAATTGTGTTTTTATATAATCTTGGTAGTATGATGGGAATTATATTCACAATTTACTCTTTAAGCTCAATGGTTCTTTAATCGTCTGTGGCTGTGTTTGGTCTTCCCTGAACTTGCATAGTTTAAAGACAATGCTTGTAGTTTTTGAAGTTTAGCTGTCTGCAATTATTGCACTCGACACAAAACAACCATTGATAATAAGAACTGAAATGGGATGCTCTACATGATAGGTTGATAAATTTTAATTGCTAGATTTATGTTAATGGGGAAGCAATACTAATTGTCCACAAGTTTCTGAGCATTGTATTGTTATCTTGCTTTACATTTTTTTTTTCAAGTTGTTCTATTCTAAAAGCACCTAGAGCCTTGCATTTACATAATGTTTTATCTCATCTTTTTTAAGATGTTATGAAGCTCGGATGGAATTATAAATCATGATTTATATAACATGCTATAATCCCCAAATAAAAAGGTCTTTTTTTTTTTTTGTTATGAGTGGATTGGTCATATCCCTTTTGTATTGGGTCTGGTTCAGGTAGAAATATGTCGACTGTGAGGCTTCCCACATCATGCTTCCTCAGAAATGCACCTCCTAGCAAAGCTGCAAGCTCAAGCAGAACTTGTTCCATGATCAAGAGCTCGTGTTCTTTGGGTTCTGTAAAAAATGTAACCAAAGCATTTGGTTTGAGGTCTTCATCCTTCAAGGTTTCTGCGATGGCAAAGGTATACAAGGTGAAACTAATTACACCAGAGGGTCATGAGCATGAATTTGATGCCCCTGATGATACATACATCCTTGACTCAGCTGAAAATGCAGGAGTAGATATGCCTTACTCATGCAGGGCTGGGGCGTGTTCCACTTGTGCTGGGCAGCTGGCGTCTGGAACAGTGGACCAATCAGATGGGTCATTCCTTGGCGATGATCAAATCGAGAAGGGATATATCCTTACTTGTGTCTCATATCCAACTTCAGACTCTGTTATTCATACTCATAAGGAGGGTGATCTCTACTGAGTCATGCAAGGAACAAGCATGATACAATCTTAGATTGGTTGAATGTTTTATGTCAGACTTCATTATCTTCTACTGTCTTCGTATTAGTTTTCTTTGTCAAATATGATCTTCATTATGTCTTTGTATTAGTTTGTATTAGATTGTCTTTATTCTAAATTAAGTCTTGGAAGCTTCATTCCTATTAAGATTTATGAGTTACTGAATGAGAATAAGATTTCGAGTATCAATTACATTTGAATGACAGCATTCAAGAATTTAGATTACTTGTTGGTGGCATTATAGTTTGGTTGTTGAATTTGGACCTCGAACTAATTCTGATATTGTAATGTGATATTCTACGAAGCACAGACACTGACTCAAGAGTCCACACTGATATAAAAGGGGCACGCTAGCATGGCTGTTTTTGAAAAAATAGCTCATTATATGCTTGCTGGATGCTTCTTGTGTCGTATTAGAGAACTGTCTAATACAGATATGTTTCCAATAGTAAAGTGTCAATGTTTCATAGGAGATCTTCAAAACCTTCAAAATTGTTAAAATTTGAGTTCCTTACTTTATAGATTTTACATCAATTATTCACATGGCAGAGTCTGGGATTATTAACTATAAGTGGTAACAAGGTAGCCCTACTGAAAGGTGCGGCTGGATCATCTTCGTTTTTAAGGAGAGGTAATGCTAGTTGGATACTTCAATTTTCCTTTATTTTTTCCATATCAACAAACAATTTGAAATGCCTCCGTCTTTTTTAAAATACGTAGACTTTTTTTAAAACAGGTCCGAGTCAATAAGTAAAATAAACTTGCATTACGTATTAAATTATGGGTTAATTAAAAAAAAAATATGAACGATTCACGAAGTTATAATTTTATCACAAATTAAAAATTTTAGTAATTTTATACATATATTTTTAATTTTTGATAAATTTAATATAAAATCAAAATCCGATCAAATGTTCGGTGCAAGAACTGACATAGTATTTATTATTATTATTTTTGTCAAGTCAGTATTTGATTAGAAAATAAAATCAAAATAACCGAATCAAACTTGAATTAGTTGGTTCGATTCGATTAATTTTTTTGAATTTTGAAATTTTAGTTTTTTTTTATTCGGTTAGATTTGATTATTTCAATTTTTAAAAAAAAATTGAAATAACCAAACTCAACCTAACCAATTTTAACATATCAATATTTTTGGTATTGAATGATCAGAAAATTAAAAAATAATAATAAAAAGAAAAAAAATAAATAAAGGAAAATAATAAAGGTTCGATTTGATTTATTCGTTTTTTTTTTTGAAAAAACCGAATCAAATAAAAAAACCAAAATTTTAAAAAAAATTAATTGAACTAAACTGAACCTACTGATTTAAATTTAGTTAGTTTGATTTAATTTTCTAATCAGATGCTTACGTGACAAAAATAATAATAAAAAATATCACGTCAATATATCACATCAGCTTTTTTACCGGATATCTAATTGGATTTAAGTTTCACACTAAATTTAACAAAAATTAAAAATATATGTATCGAATTACTAAAATTTTAAATTCATAATAAAATTATAATTTCACGAATAATTGATAATTTTTTTTAACCCTTAAATATTTCATTGCCTATAAAGGCCAAGTATCACATATTAGATATTACTTTTTTTTTAAATTTTCTTTCCTATTCACTTGCAATTTGATTATCTATGTTATTGAATAACAAAAAAAAAAAAAAAAATAACAAAAATATTTATTTTCTCATTCTTGTGTAATATATTTTTGGTTCAAAAACTCAGATATTAGAGAAATATAAATAAGTAATATAAAAATGAGTTGAATAAAAAAAAGAGA
This sequence comes from Aleurites moluccanus, assembly GCA_948193065.1. Lineage (NCBI taxonomy): Eukaryota > Viridiplantae > Streptophyta > Magnoliopsida > Malpighiales > Euphorbiaceae > Aleurites > Aleurites moluccanus. Next base: position 4,859 of record CANXYC013141761.1, read on the forward strand.
GAGGAGATTTTGATAAAATTATATTTTATTATAATTATTATCATCTAAATAATATGTCAAAATTTCACTTTTTACTTATATATTTTATTTTTATATTTTTTATTTAATATTATCTGAATTTTTAATTTTTAACTAATTTTTTTAAAATACTGTACAATTGTTTGTATAAAATAAAAGAGATTTGAGGTTAGAGTACTGCATTGCAAAATTGCACACGTTGGTGGGCTATTCCCATTCATGTTATGGAAGATAGTTTATTCAAATTCAGTGACTTTTTAGTGGGCAAAAATTTTGGAATTCAACCTAAGAATAGCAAGTGTAATTCCAATCTGTAATTGGATTTTGGAATTATATTCTACTATTATTTTTTTTATTTGAAATGTGTGCATTTAAATAAATAAATGAGTAAAACGACTTGCAGTTACCGAACACGGCAAGTCGGTTTTAGTAACTCGAACAGATTTAGGAACCGACTTGCCACTTTGGCCAATAAAAAGAGAAGCCGACATTAAAAACCAAAAAGCGGAAGGGTTTTAGCAGGGTTTTGAAGCATTCTCTCTGTCAATCTGTCTTGCTAAATCTTCCTCTCCCTTTCCCTCTCCTTCATCTTTCTATTCTTTTACCTTTCCACAGATTCCATCTAACAATTTCACCCTCTCAAAAAATCTGAAGTCGGAGCTCTCTCTCGCTCTTCTTTCCTCCTCAGAACCAAAATCCCATAAGAACAGCTCATTTGGATCAATTAAAATTATAAATAAATAAAAAAGTAAAGAAAGAAAGAAAGAAAGAAAGAAATCGGAGTGAAAGAAGAGAGAAGGTGAGAATTCTGGTTCTCAAGAATCTCTAAATCCAATTCTGTTTTCCCTCGCTCTGATCATCTTAGAACCGTGAGGTATTCTCTCGAGTGGTTTGAATTGATTCTTGATGTTTTGGGCCACGTGGGGTCTCTAGTTTTTTCCCTAAATTTAAAATGGTGCAGAGATTGGTTATATATGTATTTTTATGCTTGGAATTGGTGGTTTTGTTAATTGATTACATTATGTTTGATATACGATAGTGATGATTATAGAGTTAAATTTCAGGGTTTAAATTTATTTTTTGTCGGTTTTTGATAATTCTGAATATAACATTGGAAATTCATCTGCATTATCACTAGTCAGTGCCTTGAATTTGATAGGTGAAATCTAATTCCTTATGAAATTGGCATGATGTTTATTTAATTGAGTTGATTGCTTCAAATCAATGAGTTCTTCAATTGAAGGAAGGAATGATTTTAGAGCTGTATAACTTATGATATATTTTTTTTTATGTGGTAAAATTGAAAAGACGCGTTCATGGCTGATTTCAAATGAGCACAAGTTACTTGTGATGCATGAACTTGAATTAATTCTCTTTAGTGATCAATCTTCATTGCTCTAAAAAATAAAAATATCAATGGCTGGTTGTTTTATACACTTGATCCATGAGACAAGTTGGTGTATTGACTGACAACCATAATCTCTGCTTTTGCTTTCTTCATGAGTTCTGTATGCATGTAACTTTCAAGCTTAGTTTCTCAAATTAAAGCATATAAATTTATTTATTTCTCTAAATGCATTTTGGGAAGGGGGCGTTGTCAGATTTATGTTAATCAGAAATGTCTGAATGAATTTTGATTTTGGATTCAAAATTGCCAAGATTACAATTTGTTTAGTTGGTTAGATGATCTCTATTTCCTTGATCCTTTTCTGTCATACAGGGCTACCTTGGGTTCCAATAATTTAGTTGGCCTTGAATTTGGAATTTGTGTTCCCTTGTCCAATGCAACATTTCAAGAGATAAATATATTCTTATTTTGGCATTTTGTGGCTGCCATTGCAGATGAGATAATTGTTGGAGGCTTGGGTTGAACATTTGTGTTTAATTTGCTCTCATTTGCATCTTGCATTGCTTGTTGGAGTGATTTTTAAATTTGGGAACTCTAGCGTGCTTCCATTATGATTTTAATTTTTTATGCAATTTGGTAGTATTAATTCCTATTGCCTTTTTATTTAAAAAAAAAAAAAATTCCTTTGCATTCGTGGTACTTGAGTTTTGTGAAATTCTCAATCCTCCAATTTCACTTCTCCTAAATTGCTTCTTCTTCATTATATTCAATCATGTTCAATTTCAGTTTGATTCAACCAATTTTTTGAATCCTAAAGCATGTTACTGTTCTATTTTTCCCTCTTGCCTAGTTCTATGGAAACTGGTGGCATATGGTATTACATAAGGAATGCTGACTTCATCTTTTTTGCATGTAAAGCAAACTTTAGGAGAAAACGTGACAAGTTGAGGATGCCCACCATTGCTACTAGGGCGGCTGCAGCCCCTGCCACTAAACTGGCCTCTTGCCAAGTCCTCAAGCCAACAAGACTTCTCACTCCAGGCGTTGTTGCTGCCATTGCTGCTTACCAGTATGTGTTCTCTATTTTTCTTTGGAAAGAAAATGGTAGGAATTTTCTATAGAACATGATGAAAAAGATTGGAATACCCTTAGAATTGTAAGCAATTAATTTAAATAAGCACATTGTTCTTTGCTTATGTTTTTCTATGATGTATTCATTTTGTTTACATTGCATTTCTTTTTTAAAAGAATTGAACAATGCTACAATTTATGTCAATGAATACATCGTAATGGATTAGTGTTTTGTGGTTGAGGCTCCCTTTGAAGGAAGTACTCATTCAGAGTTTTACAGCCTTTGGAAAGACTGGTTTCCAACTATATATTTGATGAAATATAAAAATCTAACAAATTAAATAGGTGGATGAATTCTCTCATTTAACTGTTTCCTGTGTTTGTGTTGATGCGCATATGTTATATTGTCACTGGCAACCAGGTATAAGGATGTGATTGTGGATGGATGCACCAAGGTCTTAGGGGCTCATAAGCGATTGTCAACTAGCTCATTTGTTGCTTGCAAATCTAACTTGTCTGTCTCGCCAGAATTGCCACTGAGCATGAGTTCACAAGGTCCTAACCAGCTGCTGCATTCCTGCTTTTCTAAAGGTTCTTAAATTTTTTACATTTTTCTTCAAGCAAATTTTGATGTTAATCAATCAATTAATACATAAATATTTGGTATTAAGGTGGAGAACTTTTTAGATTTTAAGTTTCTAATAAATATTATGAATTACAGTTTGGTTTGGTTTTGGAAATTCATAAGAAATGAATTGTATGACTTATATGCAAAGATAAGCAGTTTTGAGCTCCTCTATTTTTATGTTTTCTAATCATTGAAAAGCTGCAATAAATGGACAGAGAAGTTAAACAAGCCTTTTTTTTTTCCTATTCTTTGGTGGATGCAAATAATATAAGATGCTGATAGACTGCAGCCTTTTATAACAATCAGTTTGTCAAATAGAAATATGAAAAAAAAAAAATTTCCACTTAGATGGAATATTCCTCAAATCTTATATAACAGAGTTTTAGTATTTAATTGAAAGGAGTTTTAGTGTTTAACTGAAAGTGAATGTTTGTTGCATCTTTAAACAATGTCACTTCTAAGTTGATATTTTGAGCCTCCATGATTTTGTGCAGGTTGTAGGGACTTGATTATAAAGATAAAAGATGGCAAATGTCTATTGTTTTCTAGATAATATGTTTTCACCAATATTTTGATAGAAAATGGCATCTTGTTGTTGGATGACTATTATGCTTTAGAATGTTTAAAATAATAATTTTTATGCCATTGTGCTTGGCAGAAAAGAAGTTCTCTCACCTTTCTGCTGCATCAACCTCATTCTTTGGAAATCAAGATGGTCTTTTACACAGGATACCAAGATTAACTGTTCGGCGGAGTTCCCCTGAGCCCCCTAGAGCTTACAAGAATGACTTTTTCAGAATACCTTTCCCAGTATTAGCTGAAAAACCAGAATGGTGGTGGAGGACATTAGCATGTATCCCCTATTTGATTGCCCTGCAGATATCAGATACAGGTTATTTTCTCCATCCTTTCCTAGAATACTATGACTACTTGGGAGATCTGATTTATTTCGTCCCTGGAGCCATCTCGAGATTACCTGCTTGGTTCACAATGGTTTACTGCTACATTGCTTATATCGGAATCGTGAAGAACAAAGATTGGCCTCACTTCTTTAGGTTCCATCTTATGATGGGCATGTTGTTGGAAACAGCCTTGCAGGTGATATGGTATTCAAGCAATTTTTTCCCTCTCATACACTACAATGGTAGGTATGGGATGTATTATTGGGCAGGAGTGGGATTCGCATACATATTGGTTCTGTTGCAGTGTGTACGGTGTGCTCTTGCAGGTGGATATGCTAACATCCCTGGTATTAGCGATGCTGTCTTGGTCCATACCCTGTTTAACATAGGAGGCTTCCAGCGGCCATTCTAGGAAGGAGCCCCAGGGTTGGAGACCACGTTTGGTTTCAGATACTGAAATTTGGAAGTCATCCCCATCTTCAAAAAGTGAAACAAGGGAAATAAAAAAAGATTTTTTTATATATTACCAAAAGAAAAAAAAAAAAGAGGTGGATTTAGTTTTAGATGGTTAAATTGTCTTTTATTCTTTTTATACGGTGGTTATTTTTCTATATATGCTTTAAATTTTTTATATAACAATTATAATGTTATGATTTGAGATTAATGATGAGGGTCCGTTTAGAGAGTCTAAAATTGGAATTGGAATTAAAATTGGAATTGGAATTTTCAATTCCAGTATTTGGCAGTTATTTAGAATTAGAATTGAAATTCTAACTACAATTTCATAAAATTATAATATAACTAAAAACCTAATTTTACAATTTCATTCTCAACTCATAAGAATTACAATTTCATAATCACCACTACAATCATCTCTCTCACCGCCACCGTCATTCCGAGCACCACTTTCACCTTCACCCCCAGCGTTACCGTCACCGCCAGCAACGATAGTCCGTCACCGTTGGCGACGGTGGTCCACCACCTCCGATGATGGTGGCTCGCCTAACAGTCATCGTCGGCGATGATGGCTTCCCGAATCGTCACCGCCAGCGACGATGACTCGCTGGACCGTTACTGCCGGCAACAATGACTCCCTGGACCGTCATCGTCAGTGATCCACCACTACCCCTATCGCCACCGCCGATAGTCTACCACCACTTACAACTTCACCGCCACTTTCATCGTCACTAATTTTTTATTTAATTTCAATTTCAATTTCAATTTCAATTTTTGGTGTGAAACAAACGTTAAAATTATAATTCAACAAAATTCTAATTTTAGATAATTAGAATTGCAATTCCAATTCCTTGTCTCCAAACGGACCCTCAAAGACATTGGATATCTGCAATGTGCATTGTTGTACATCTTAATGGTATCGCTATTTCAAGACTGGAGTATACCAAATACTTTACACCACAGTACTAAATGCATGTTGAATGAGAACCTGTAGGTATGGCTCTCAAGAGAATGCATTTCTATCACTCATTTTTTTTTTCTTCTATCTTATTTTCCAAGGCTACAACTGGCGTCTAGATGAATATGTAATTGGATTTCTAATGACCAGAATGAGGGGGGGGGGGCGGGGGGGGGGGCTGGGGCTTTATGAATGATGATTGTGATGAAATTATTGGTTGGGAGTACATTGATGATGATTGCTAATGAAATGGTGACATGGAGATGTTTGAGCCACTTTGTTTTACAAATATGATGTAGTTTAGCCCAGAAAGTTCAAAGTTCAAAGTGAATTGCGCTGTTTAGTTTTATGTTTTGAGGATATCTAGCAAGGTTCATTTGAAAGTATCAAATAAGGTTCATTTGAAAGCTGCAACTTTAATAGGCATGTCCAATAACAGAATTGTAAATTTCCAAGATTGGATGCTATAAAATTTTCAAGTCCCAGGTTGAACTGCTCCAGGCAGATAGATAATTGAATTCAGAAAACATCCAAAATAATTACAAACATTTTCCGTTTTAATACCAATACATAATTCCGAGACATGCAATAGAAACTAATCTGGTTTTCTTTACAATCCCACTTCATCTTTGATCTTAGTGGTAAGTCCACATAGAAGCAAAGCTCTGAAAGTCGCAAAGTACAACTTCCTATAGAAATAAAGCTTTATATTCCCCATTTGCAAGTTGGCAGAGTTGATTGTAAGAGTGGGCATCTGCAAAAACGAATGTTGCTTAGAACTCGAATAAAATACAAAAATTGATGGACTGAATAAGTATAATTCCATGGTCATAAACTAAAGTGTACAAAAATAAAGAAAAATAATTGGGCAGTAATTCACACCAAATGCGTTGCCAAAGTCAGTCCATAGCTCCGCTCGGATTGATTTGTTGGTTTCAGCAACACCAATAACCTCAACATAACTCATAAGAGGAACAAATGGCAAACCCTTTACAATCCATTGATGTTCATCTGTAGATTTTCCAATTATGTCTCCACCGTCGGATTGAACAACTTTAATCACTGCTCGAACCTTTTTCCCAACATACATCTGCAACGACTCTCCATTAACAAAAGTGGCAGGGCTTGATGTATCCATAAACTGCAATGTAACATAATTGACATTAGTCCAGTCAGGTAAAGTAGAGCATGCTAAAGTTTATATTGGCTACAAGCAGCTTTGAAGTTGTTTACTTTTTAGTATATGGTTCCATGGGAGGTGCTGGATATTTAACACAAATTACATTTAGGGCAGTCAAGCCCTCTTTATGGGCTTGTAAGCAATTGTACTCATAGATTTGACACCATATCTCAACTCAAAAGCCTAATGTAACAAAAATTTATGACTCATCAACCTAACAATCTGGACAAACAACTTGACTAAGCAAAACTAACAAAGTAACAAGTTAGTAAATGTTTGATATAAACTAACCATTTAGAATTTGACACTATGCTTTCATTATTTCACACTTCAGATTCAATATGATGAAATTCGATCAAATAAAAATTTTAAGGACAATAAATGGAAAATTCATTTTATTGATGAGGTTTAAAACCAAAATATTTTTGTAATGAATTGCAAAATAGAAAGATATTGCTTGAAAAAGTTGTATTAAAGAGATCAACCCAAACAAAATATTCAATTACAGGTCCACATTTAAACAGATTTAACAATTTTAAAGGAATTATAAAAAAATAAAAAAATAAAAAAAAAATTCAATAGTATCAAGTGAATGAACAATTTATTGCAAAAATTAGAGGATTATTTAGAGTAAAATTCACTGAAATAAAAGAAAAAAAAAATGAAAGGAGAAACCCATTATAATTTCACATTGTAATCTGAATTAATAATACCTGTAATGATTCGTCGAAGAAGGGAATATGAAGCTCGGGATCTGACCTAAAAGATGCATAAAAATATAAAAGAATTGCTCATAAATAGGAAAAGGAACGAATTGGAGAAATGGAAGAAGAAAAACCCAAAAAAAATAAGGATTTGAATGAAATAGAAATATAGGTGTTACCTAGATCGCTTGTTGATGTGTGTCTCGACGCGTGGGTGACCTAGAAAGAAGAAACAGAGTGTGATAAAAGAGACTTCAGCAAATTGAAACAAAGGGCGGGAAAATGATATAGCTTTTTTGGGGGGAGCGCGAAATGTTAGACATATACGGAGCAGGTTTGTTTATTGTTGAAATATTTTAAAGTAAAAGTTTGAGAGAATGAAATATATAAAATTTATTTAGATTCTAAATAAAAATAATTTATTTAAATAATTAATAATTTTTAATTAAATAATAATACTAATTAAATCTAAGATAAATTATTATTTTATTTATTAAATTTACCTTAATTAATAAAATGATTTTTTTTTTTATAAATTAATTAAATAGTTTCAAATATTTTAATCATTCGATAAAAAAAATCTGTTGAAAATATATAAAAAAACTAAAATTATAATTCATTTTATTCTAAATTTTCCATCTATGCTAAACAGCAGGTAAAAAGTATAATAAATTATTAAATTTTAACTTTTTTCATTTGTCATTAAAAAAAAATTATTTCAGATCAGTCACTAACTTTAATAAAAAAAATTTCGATGGTAACTCGCCGAAATTTTATACCAAGAAGTTGACATGGCACGCCATATTAGTATCAGAATCCGATCTCATACCACGTGTGTACCACGTAAATGCACATTCATATTTATGAGTCAGCATGTCATGGAAGTTTATAACACTTGAGTGAATTTACTAAACTTTAGTGAATTTTCATTTTGATCATTACAAAAAAATTATTTTCAAATCAATCATTAAAATTCTAATTTTTTCATTTATAAGCAACTCATCCAATTTTGAAATCGAAAAACTAAAGTGACATGTCATGTAATCGTCTAAGAATGAGTAAGTATCACATCGATGCCACGAGAATGCCACATAAACTTTAGTTTAACTTATAAAATAAAAAATAAATAATTAATTTTATATTTATGCAATATGTTAAATAATTTTTAATAATTACTAAAATATAACCAACAGTCACTAAACAAATACAAAAAGTTGAAAAAACTAAATATACTAAAAACTAAATATACTATTCCTTTTCTTCTTCTCCTCACTTCATTTCCTCTGCTTATTTATGAACAAATACACAAACCCAAATCGCCATAAAAATCTCTCTAAGTCTCTTTTTTCTCTCATAGCTTCATCTTCTCTTTCCAAAATTTAATTAATACATTACTCACAAGTTCAATCTCATTGTTGGTATTATCCCATCGTTGAACACTATTGTTGATTTGTTTAGCCTCTTTTTTATCAAGTCATGAGTTGAATTATTATCCAGATTGGAACTTTCACCAAAGGGGAGAACACTGTTATTCAAAAGAAGTGAGAATTTTGATTTTTGGGTATTGATGAATTTTGAGTTAAGAGTCTGTGTATTGATGAAGATGTATCTGTTAAATTATGAATTTGTTTTATATTTTAGTGATTATAAAAAATTATTTAATATATTACATAAATATTAAATTAGTTATTTAATTTTTTTATTTTATAAGTTAAACTATGTATCTGACATAAAATTTGTGATTATATGACATCCGTATGGCATCAACGTGACAGTTTTTTTTATTCTCAGGCGATAATATGATATGTTACGTCAGTTTTTCAATCTCAAAATCTAGTGAATAACTTATAAATAAAAAAAATTAGAATTTTAGTGATTGATATCAATATTAGTTTATGAAAAACTTAATAAAATTTATTGACTTTAAGTGTTATAGACTTACGTGGTATGCTGACTCATTAACACGAATGATGTGGCATCTATGTGGACTCCGACGTTGATGTGGCGTGCCATGTCAACTTCTAGATATAAGATTTTGGCGAGTGACCATTGAAAATTTTTTTTTATAAAAGTTAATGACTGATCTGAAACGATTTTTGCTTTAGTGACCAAAATGAAAAAATGACTAAAGTTTAGTGATTTATTTTGTTTTTTACCCTCTAAACAACAATACTTTGAATATTCAAAAGAAAATAGAGAAAAAGACACTTGACCAAAATTGAAATAAACCTCCCACAATCATCATATTTTTAAAATTGCAAAATCATTTCTATATTTTTAGAGGATAAGTAATTTCTAAACCTCCTCTTCTATGTAATATTGTACTAGATCCACTATTAGAAGATAAATTCTTAATCAGTTAAAATCTATCTACCAAAAATAAATATGAGTTTTCCTCAACCTTTTGTTTCACGCTTGAATTTTCATAAAAAGAAAAAAGAAAAAGAAAATTGAAAATTAAAAATAGAAAAACAAGAGGACTAAACTCAATGTGATCGAGAGTGATAAAAGGTGAAGCTTGTGCAACGATGGTGACGATTCAGTCCATAAATGATAGCAGCGAAAGGTGAATCAATGTTAGGAGACACTGATTTAGTGTGACACTCCATGCAACAACTATCGGAGGTGACTGACTTATGCAAGCATCGAATTTTATTGCAAGTGGGATTTAAAAAAAAAATTAACATTTTTATTTTTAAAAATGGACGGAAAAATAATAAGACTGATAAAATCAAAATTAAGGAGCTATTTTAGTTTCTAAAAAAGAAATTATTTTATTAATTATGTTAAATCTCAAGAATAAAATAATAATTTACTTTTAAATCTAAAATTAGTTTTTCTTATTTTATATTTTTATTATATTTAAATGGACCGTAAGAGTTTAAACTTTTTTTTTGCCACGTGAGAACCTTTACGCTATATTAGTAATAAAAAGTCACGCACACATCAACGAAATGTCACGTGAACATATGTCACTTAAGTACATATTTCAAGTCAATCAATAAGCCATGTCATCATATGTCATATAATCACAAGATTACCATGTCATCAATTCTTACATGTCAACAAGAGACAACAACAATAGTCTATATCATTGCATGTCAAATCATCATAGAGTGCAATGTCATTATTAACTTGAGTTTTGTCAGCAACTATCTACATGTCAATTAATGCCACGTCAACAATTACATATACATTAGTTTAAGTCTATCATCACATTTCAACCACAACATTTATGTGTGTCATGTCGTCAAAACCACATCATCTCACCCAAGTTATGTCATCATATTTTTTTATATTTATTAACTATCACCTTTTTTTTATATGACATATCATCATCAGTCCCGTTTCAAAATTTAAACCATATCATCATATTATAATTAATCATTCGACGTCTAAATAATACATTCCACATAAATCAAGTGGCCATATCATAATATGCCATAGCACTAAAATTTATGCCACATCATCAAAATCCTACACACCATTTATTTCTAACAATCATTTGTATATATCATCAACAACCGTATCATCCATTTGGATACATCAATCAACAGCTTATACACATCTTGTGTCAAGTCAAAAGATTATCCACTTCACTTTAGAGCCACATCATCTGACATGTGATGTCATTATTGGCTAGGTCACCACATTTTGTTCCATGTTATTCTTTTTGAATTAAATTTGGCCACATCATCAAATAATGCCACTTCACTTTAGGTTTTTTAGTATAATTTTTTTGTGTTGCTGCTATATGTTTGGTTTTAAGCAACCACTTTTCATATTGGAGTTATATGTTAGATTTTTAGCAACAACTTTCATTTTGCTGCTATATATATGTTAGATTACTTCTCATCCTATTATTATCTGATAGATTTTAAGTAATAATTTCTCATATTACTACTAGTTGCTATATATTAGATTTTTTTAACAATAATTTCTTATATTGCTACCAATGTTTTCAAAATCGGACCGATTAAAAAATCGATAAAAGCAGAGGGTCAGAGGTTCGACCGAGGTTAAACTGAGAAAAATCGGTACACGTATATGTATATATAATTTGACATTTATTATATATATAATGAAAATAAATATAATGCAATTATGGCTAAATCAAGAATTTATATAAAATCATATTTTTTATGGTATCAATCCAATCATATTAAGTCAGAAATAATATATATAGTAAGTTATGGATATTCACTTGCTCAAACATCTACTAATGCAATAGGGTAACATGCAATATGGTCATGATTTTGGTGTCGGGTTAAATTAAAATGAAATTACTGAAATTCTCTTAATTTCTTTTAACTCAAACTGACATTGTTTTTTCTTGACAAAAACAATGTCATTTTGATCAAAAATAAAAAAAAAAATTTAAAAAAATTAAAAAAGCTGACCTGCTTGAGTCGAAAAAACTAGTCTGGTTATATCAATTCACCGGTTAACCTATTAATTCACCAAATTTTTAACCGATTTTTAGGAAAACGGTAAATGGAGGCTGACCAGACCGATCTTTGATTTGGTTCTCAATTTTTCTAGTTCAACTGATTTTGACAACCATGATTGCTACCATGTATTAGTAGCAACATTGGCCGTGCAATAAATATTTTGCTGCTAAGTCCACTATCTCTTATAGTGAACCATAAATAGATGTTGTTTTAAGATCTCCCATTTCTAGATTAGGTCACCTTCACTCCTTATAGATTATTAATACAACAAAAATTTCAATTCCAATGGAACCACTTTCAACTTGTCATTATCTAACTAAATTGAAGTTATATGGAACCCTTCGACACAACTTGGAAAACCAACCAACAAGTCTTGCCAAGTTAATTTTGGAGTATTCTAAATTAAAACAAGATCCAATGAAGATATTATAAAAAAAAACTGCCTAATTTAAGGTTTTTGTCTTTAGGGATTGCATCTAACGGGTCTAAAATGGTGTGATCTATCCATGGATTTCCTCAACTTGAAATTCTTATTGTTTTTGGATTATAAGGACTAGAAGAATGGGAAATAGAGGAAGGCACAATGCCATTTTTCAAGACTTTATCTTTAGACTCTTTGTATAAATTGATAATGATACTAGAAGGGTGAAGCTTATTATTTTTCTAAAAAAATTGAAATGACATACAAATTTAAGAAGATGGTTAAAATCAAAGATGGAATAGAAGGTGAGGATTCCTATAAGGTGTTCCATATGCCAACAATCTTATTCATTATGCATTTATTGGATATATTCACTCACGAAAAAACACACGAATAAAGGAAATGAAAACTAAAATATAAAGTCAGAAATTGGAGCTTCAAGAAGGCTCAAAGTTTCATTAGAAAGGGCTACTTATATAGCAGAAATAATACCATTACAACAAGTAAAGTTAGGTCACTTACTACAACAACTCTTTCTTACTTAATTTGAGCATATATCCTTGAATTAAGGAGAGACACACATTTACAACTAAAAGTGATGTGGGTGTTGTGTGGGTCCCTTTATATGTAGGGCCCACATATGTTAAAAAAAAGAGAAAAATTCAAAAATTGCAAGCATCGAATTCAGTGCATTAAATTAGATTGCTCAATCTTTCAACCAAATGGTTGAAAAGGTTGGCCTTTGCAGGGCTATTTATAGTCATGCAAAGAAGGCTCAAAATGAAGCAATGAAAGCTCTTTAAAAAGCAAGAAATCCTCTTCAAGATAGAATGAAAGAAGAGAGATAGGGAGAGTGTGAGAGAGCTAGAACAATATAGAAGCTCTAAAGAAAAAAATTTGAGTAATTTTTGTGAGTTAATTTTAGGAAATAGTTCCTAAAATTGTGAGTGACAAAATAGCGAGAGAATTTTATTTTGGGTGTTTTTAGAAAATACTTTAAGTGCCATTATTTTGGGTAGATCTCAAATTATTGTATTATTCCTCTAATATTATTCTAGGGAAGACTATCTCCATATACCTACTAATTTTATTAATAGAAGATTTATTTGGAGCTTGGCCGTGGATATAACCCAATTAAAAGGGTGAATCACTTTAAATATATTGTGCCATTTTATTGATTATTTTTTATATTATTATATTGTTTCACTAAAATAATTATGAAATATTGTGTAATTAATTATTCGAGATATAATTCTGTCTAAGGAGATTAGGTTTTAAGTGAGACTAATTGTGACTCCTCCAATCTTTCTTAGGAATTATTCTTGGTATAATTTTTGTACAATTATTCATACACTATAATCATGATTAGTCCCACTGTGTTATCCCAACAAGTGATATTAGAATTGTTGGTTCTTGTTTTGAGATAAATAAATACTGCAATAATGGAGGCTAAAACTAGCAAAATGATCAATTTAAATGGCACAAATTACCACATATGGAGCAAGAAGATGAATGATCTCCTATATGTAATGAATTTGCATCTATCGATGTTTGGTACAGATAAACCCGATAATAAATCGGATGAAGAATGGGCATTTGAGCATGAGCAAGTCTGTGGCTTTATTCGACAATTTGTTGATGATAATGTGTATAATCACATTTGCAATGAAACTCATACAAGAACACTGTGGAATAAATTAGAAGATTTGTACGCTGCAAAATCTGGCAACAACAAATTATTTTATTTAACAAAGTTGATGCAGATAAAATACCGAGAAAGTGCTTCTATAGTTGATCACTTGAATGAGATGCAAGGGATCGTGGATTAGCTATCGGGAATGAACATAAAATTTGATGATGAGGTGCTTGGTCTCATGATGCTTGCCTTTCTACTAGAGTCATGGGAGACTTTGGAGATCTCACTCACAAACACTACACCACATAGTGTAGTCAACAAATAATCTATAAAGAATGGAATTTTGAATGAAGAGATGAGAAATAGATCGCAGGGTTCCTCTTCATTACAGTCAGATGTCCTTGCTATAGAATCCAGGAGGAGGAGTGAGACTTGAGGTTCAAAGCAAAGAGACAAAAGCAGAGGAAAGTCAAACAAATATGCCAGTGTTGAGTGCCATCATTGCAAGAAAAGGGGCAACATCAAGAAGTTTTGTCCAAAGTTTAAGAAAGAACAGACGAATAACAAAGGTGTGAAGAAAGATGACAACAGTAATGATGAACACGTCAATGTTATTGGCAAATTTAACATTGTTTGTGATGAAGATACCATCAATCTTGCATCCCAAGAGACCAGTTAAGTGATTGATAACAGTGCCGTAGTTCACACCACATCTCTAAAGGAATTGTTCTCATCCTATAAATCAGTAAAGTCTGATGTTGTAAAAATGGAAAACAACAAATTTGCAAAAGTTACTGGTATAGGAGATGTTTGCTTAGAGATGGAGAATGACATGAGATTAGTCTTGAAAGGTGTTAAACATGTTCTAGAGATGGGCTTCAATTTAATTGTTGTTGGCACACTTGATGATGAAGGTTATTGTAATACCTTTAAGAATGGTCAATGGAAACTCAGTAGAGGTTCCTTGGTGGTGGACAAAGGATGAAAACACACAAAGTTGTACTTGATGCAATCAAAGCTCTCTAAAGATGTTGTGAATGAAATGGAGAATGACAGTACAATTGAGTTATGACTCATATGAGCGAAAAAGGGATGACCTTTCTCTTTAAAAAGAATGTACTATCCAAAATGGATCAAGTGCATTTGAAGAAATGTGTTGATTGTCTGGCATGAAAGTAAAAAAAGAGTTGCTTTCAAAACTTTTCCTCCTTCTAGAGCAAAGGATGTGCTAGATTTGGTACACTCAGATTTGTGTGGACCAATGCCAAAGTCACTTGGTGGTTCTCAATACTTTGTGACTTTCATTGATGATTATTACAGGAAGACATGGGCATATACCTTGAAAATAAAAGATGAGACATTAAAAGTTTTCAAACAATTTCATGTCTTTGTTGAATGACAGACCATCAGGAAGTTAAAATATATCTAGACCGATAATAGTGGAGAATACACTGAACCATTTGATGCTTATTATAAAGAGCATGGTATTCAGCATTAAACGACAACATTAAAAACACCGCAATTGAATGGTTTAGCTAAGAGGATGAACAAAACTCTGATGGAGAGAGTTAGATGCTTACTCTCACATTCAAAATTGCCTAAAATATTTTGGGGTGAAGCATTACTTATAGCAGTATATATACTGAACCTCTCACCTTGTGTCCCTCTTCAGTTTGATACCCCAAAAAGAGTATGGTCAGGAAAATATGTTTCCTATGTTCATCTGTGGGTGGTTGATTGCAAAGCCTTTGTGCATATTCCAAAAGATGAAAGATCCAAGCTTGATGCTAAGACGCGGTAGTGTATTTTCATAGGTTATGGTCAAGATCAACTTGGCTATAAATTCTATGATCTAGTCGAAAAGAAGCTTGTTAGAAGTCGTGATGCTGTGTTTATTGAAGACCAGGCAATTAAAGACGTAGATAAGGCTGAGAAGAATGTTTCAAGTTCTGATGATGACTTGAAGTTAGTTTCTCCAATACCGGTGCAAAGACAAGCTGGAGAAGAAAATGATCAGCCAAATTTAGAAGAAGCAAATGCTCCCATTGAGACTGAATCAGATGATAATGATGATGTTCATGATCAACCATCAACATCCGAGACTTCTCCAGTACCACTAAGGAGATCTAATAGAATCAGACAACCATCTATTAGATATCCTAGTGATTAGTATGTGTTACTAACTGAGGATGGAGAACCTGAAAGTTTGGAAGAAGCCATGAATAGTGAACACAAGAAGAAGTGGCTTGAAGCCATGCAAGATGAGATGAAATCCTTACATGAGAATAAAACCTTTGAGCTGGTGAAGTTGCCTGAAGGCAAGAGAACTTTGAAAAATAAGTGGGTGTTCAAAATTAAGCATGAAGAACACAGTTTCCAACCATGATTCAAAGCTATATTGGTTATTAAAGGATTCAATCAGAGAAAAGGAATTGATTTTGATGAGATTGTAAGTCCCTTTGGGCAACCAAGAAGGGGGTGAATTGATTGTTTGCGAAATTAACAACAAATTAAAATTTACAAAGACAAGGAAGGAAAGAAGGAAAAATAATACAAATGATTTATAATGGTTTGGCAACCTTACCTGCATCCACTCCTCAAGATCACACTTGAGAGTTCCTTTAACCAATCCTTTTATGGGTGCAAGATCAAACCCAAGTGTTTAGGCTAACACTCAAATCTTACAAGTGTTTTACAAAGGCTTACACTCAACCTATACAAGTGTTTTCCTATTTGGCTCACACTCAAACCCTTGAAGAAATATAAAAAAAGAAGATAAAGAATTTCCTTAGAGTTTATCCAACTCTCAAATAATCAATGAGTCTTAATGAACTCAAGGATTTTACAATTTAAAACTCACAAATTGATGCTTTACAAATATAGGCTCTCTAAGCCATATACAAGAATGATTTTAATAAAAAATCTTAATTCAATGATTTCAATTGTTGTTCTCTTATTTTCTAACTCTTATAAGTTTCATACCATCTTATATTTATAGCCTTGCATCAAATATAACCGTAATGATCCAGCTGTTAGAACCCTTTTTAACAACTATTTTTTGTGTCAGAATCATAGTAGTCGTGCCCACTACCTCCTGAGTCACGTCTGCGACTTAGGTGACTTTTGCTACTAGACTTTTTTGAAGAAACGTCATCTCCGCAACTCCTAATGTCACACCCATAACTTCTTTTCTTCATATCTCAAGTTATACAACTCCAAATCATGTTTCATTTTTTTTTTTTGAAACTTTAAGATGTTTACTACAACTTTGTAATTTATCATAACTTCTAAGTCGTCTATATTTATACCTTAAAAAATCATAATATTTTATTACTTTAATCTATAAGATAGTTTAAGCATACTTCACTAATTCTTTAATTTCTCCTTTTATGGAGCTGGAAATCACTTGATTCTTTTTCCATATTAAAGTAGCTTCTAGAGCTTCAATTATATATAATTAAATGCCCAAATTCTTCTTCTATAATTCCTAGCAAGGTTTACAAATTGCCCTATCAATTTTATCATAGTCTGTCAGCTTGAGCATATTTTCTTCAAAAATTCATATCTTCATTTTACAATGTCCAATACTCAATCCAATTTTTGTTTCTAAAACTAGACATCCATATCTTTCCATCCATATATGGTTTGTCCTACTAATATCTCCCAATTTATACAAAATTTGGCATTAAATTAGACTTTTGCAAGTGCACTCCATTAAGCCTTATGTGTTTAACATATATTTGAGCAATGGTCATGATTTCTCATGCCTTAACAAATTCAACAAAATAGTTAGCTTAAATAACATATTTATATTATTTGTTATCATCAAAATCAATATTAAGCCCAAGGGTCTAACAAAAATCTTTTCCCCAGTTGTAAAGATGACATCCATTCATACAGTGCTAGGGCTAGCCGCAAGTTTGAATTTGGAGATCGAATAAATGGATGTGAACCTACATAGTAATTTGGAAGAAGAAATATGCATAGAGCTGTCAGAGGGTTTCAAAGAGAAATAAAAAGAGGACTATGTTTACAGATTGAAGAAAAGTTTTTATGGCTTGAAACAAGCACTGAAACAATGGTATAAGAAGTTTGAGTCGATTATGGGGGAGCAAGACTACAAGAAGACTACTTCAGACCATTGTGTTTTTGTGAAGAAATTCTCTGATGAAGATTTCATTATACTATTGATCTATGTGGATGACATGTTAATCGTTGGCCAGAATATTTTCAGAATTAATAGCTTAAAGAAGCAGTTGAGCAAGTCTTTTGCTATGAAAGACTTGGGGCCAGCAAAACAAATTCCTGGCATGATAATTATCAGAGGCGCCAAGAAGATATGGTTGTCATAGGAGAAGTACATTGAGAAATTACTTCAAAGGTTAAACATAGATACAGGTAAAGCGATTAGTTTTCCTCTTGCTAATCACTTTAAACTAAGCTCTCAACAAAGCCCTTCAACAAAAAAGGAGAAGGAAGAGATAGAAAAGGTTCCATATGCTTCAGCAGTTGGAAGTTTAATGTATGCCATGGTGTGTACATGGCCAGATATTGCTCATTCAGTTGGAGTAGTGAGTCGGTTCCTTTCAAATCTTGGTAAGGAACATTGGGCTGCAGTGAAATATATATTCAAGTATCTTAGGGGCACTTCCAAGAAATGTTTATGTTTTGGAGATGCCAAACCTGTGTTAGTTGGCTACACAGATGCAGATATGTTGGCGAAATTGACTCAAGAAAGTCTACATCAGGTTACCTGATTACATTTGCAGGGGGAGCTATGTCATGGCAATCAAAACTACAAAAATGTGTTGCTCTATTCAGTACTGAAGCAGAGTTTATTGCGGTAACAAAAGCAAGCAAGGAATTGTTATGGACGAAGAAGTTCTTAAATGAACTGGGTTTTCATCAAGACAAATATCAATTATTTTGTGATAATCAGAGTGCTATTCACCTTGGTAAGAATTCTTCCTTTCATTCGAGATCAAAGCACATTGATGTGAGATATCATTGGATAAGGGATGTATTGGAGAAGAAGCAGTTACAGCTTGAGAAGATCCATATAGAAGAAAATGGATCAGATATGTTAACGAAAGTTCTAAATAAAAGAGAAATTCAAATTTTGTAGCTTGGCCACAGGAATTATTGAGCCCTCTACGTAGTCCGGAGGGGGAGATTTATTGTGTGGATCCTTCTATATGTAGGGCTCACATATGTTAAAAAAAAAAAGAGAAAAGGTCAAAAAATTGCAAGCACCAAATTCAGTACATTAAATTGGGTTGCTCAACCTTTCAACCAAATAATTAAAAAGGTTGGCTTTTGCATAGCTATAAATAGCCATGCAAAGAAGGCTCAAAATGAAGCAAGGAAAGCTCTTTAAAAAGCAAGAAATCCTCTTCAAGATAGAATGACAGAAGAGAGATAGGGAGAGAGTAAGAGAACTAGAGCAATATAAAAACTCTAAAGAAAAAAATTTTGAGTGATTTTTGTGAGTTAATTTTAAGAAATAGTTCCTAAAATTGTGAGTGACAAAATAGTGAGAGAATTTTATTTTGGGTGTTTTTGGGAAACACTTTGAGGCCATTATTTTGGGTAGATCTCAAATTATTATATTATTCCTCTAATATTATTCTAGGGAAGACTATCTATATGTACTTACTAATTTTATTAGTGGAAAATTTATTTGGAGCTTGGTCCGTGGACGTAGCCCAATTAAAGGGGTGAATCACGTTAAATCTGTTGTACTATTTTATTGATTATTTTAATGTAGTATTATATTATTTCACTAAAATAGTTATGATATATTGTGTAATTAATTATTCGAGATATAATTCTGTCTAAGGAGATTAGATTTTAAGTAATACCGATTGTGACTCCTCTA
This sequence comes from Aleurites moluccanus, assembly GCA_948193065.1. NCBI lineage: Eukaryota > Viridiplantae > Streptophyta > Magnoliopsida > Malpighiales > Euphorbiaceae > Aleurites > Aleurites moluccanus. The sequence goes on from CANXYC013141761.1 coordinate 24,510, forward strand.
ATCTTTCCTGGGAATTATTCTTGGTATAATTTTTATATAATTATTCATATACTATAATCGTAATTTGTCCTGCTGCATTATCCCAATAGTAGGGAGTATCTGATGTGAATTTTGAACCGTCTAGATAAGCAAAAACAGAAATGGAGGCCCAAGTAATTTTTTCCTTATTGGTAAACGGATAACAGGTCTTAACTTTTGATCAGCCGGAAGAGTTACTAGGGCCATAATATATGGATTAATACTAATTTTCTAGCTCTACATGTCACTAAACCATCTAAACTAGGATGACCACGTTTTAATCCCAAAATCCTTAAAATCCCTCATTTAGGGCCTCAATGGGTCATTTTTAGTTTTGGACTATTTTCAACATTTTATTTTGTTGTGATTTCACTGTCTTTTTTTTTTTTTTTTTTTTTTTTTTTTAGTATTTGTAAACATTATATAAGTTTTCTTAACTTCATTTAGAGGCAGTTTTTGATTAATAAAATTTCAGACTACAATAACTAAAGTTTTTTTTACTCTTCTTGGACGCTTGTACGCTGCGTAAAAAAGGATATGATATATTAGATTTTTAGGATTATAAAAAATAAGAAAATCTCTTCTTGAATGTCTCTAGAAAAAACTCACCTCCTTTAACACTCATTCTTTAGATTTTTCTTGGAGAATCTAAGCATTCTTCTTAATTCTTCAAATTTGGACTTTGATTTTTTGTTTGGCAGTGAACTGGCTTCGTAAGATCATACTTCTTAACTTCTCTTATTGGATAGAACTTCATATATTACCAATATTTTTAGAACTGGACCGATTAAAAAATCGATAAAAGCAAAGGATCAGAGGTTTGATCGGGGTCGAACGGATTAAACTGAAAAAAATTGGTATATATATATGTATATATAATTTGACATTTATTATATATATGATGAAAATAAATATAATGCAATTATGGCTAAATCAGTAATTTATATAAAGTCATATTTCTTATTGTAATACCCTAGAAAGCCATAACATATATGCATGAAAAATTCTTAGTATGTGGTCCATTAGTCTTGAATTGATGGGAAATAATTTTAGAAACACAGTTAGAAAGCAAATTTGAAACTTTTCAGGAAAATGACGGTGTAGGGACACTGCCGAGAAATTAGCAATCTGATCAACAAAAGAATTTCTGAAGTTGGCTTGGGGGTAAAATATAACCATAATTTATAAATAATTTTGGTAAAAAGAAAGAAGTGAAAATCATTTAGGAACACTGAAAAGTAAAGAATGGCATTTTGATAAATAAAGGGTAATTCAAGGTGAATTGTGGAAATGGGTCGGTCGAAATTATAGAATGACTCAAGAACTATTTTTATAATTAAGGATAAATTAAAATAAGCATATTTTCTTTTTTACATTGGTATCAAAATCTTAACAAAACTTTCAGAATAAATTTCAAAAGATTTAAGGACCGAAATGCAAAGATTGAAACTTGAGGGATTAAGTTATAATTTGGCAATCAATTTTGTCTTATGTGGGCTGTAAATTAACGGGTGAACATCATCTTCTCCACCATTTCTTTTTTCTTTCTTTTGCCATTTCTTCATTCCATCTTCTTTTCTTCATTCCATCTTCTTTTCTTCATATCTTTCTCAATTCTTAACCAAATTCAACAAAATTTGATAGCAAAATCAACTACTCATTTAGCTTTATCCATTTCTAGCCTTAGATTGTTGATTGGAGCAAAGGATTGGGAGGCATATTGCAAGGAAAAATTCGGACATTGAGGGCAAATTATGTAAGTTATTAGTTTGTTTGATTTGATTAATGTTTTAGTGATTATTTAGGTTGAATTGAATGGGTAATTAGTTTAATTGCATTAGATTATACAAAATTGAAAGTAATTGCAATTTGAATGTTGAAATT
>CANXYC013142318.1:0-25822 GCA_948193065.1 Aleurites moluccanus
AATGAGAAGTACGAGTTGTTTGGGCTGTGTAAACTCTTTCTTCAAACACATTAAGGACATAATCTAACTTTTTGAGACGTTCAGCTTCTTCAGGATAAAGATGGGCAGCAAAGCCATGAAATATTGTATTGTAAGTATAGAGGAGAGAGTCAGCAGTGGAAGTGAGAGATTGGTACCAGTGATGGTGAGTGGGATACGGGAGAGGTTTAGAGTAATGATTCATGTGGATAATGTAATTTTTCTTGGTAGTAGCTGAAGCTGAGAGTAGTGGGAAAAGTGTTGAAAAGAAGAAAAGAGTGATAAAAAACCAAGTGTTTGCCATGGAACCAATGGTTTGTTTTTGCAAAGAAATGGGAACTATCGAGTTGCTCAAATACAGCTTTTCCCTTGAATTTTTTTTTTCCAATTTAGGATTTCAAAAATCTTTAAAGTAAAAGATTGTGGTTAAAGATGGGTTTTGAATAATTAATAAATTTAATTTTGTTCTTATCATGTGAAAATAAAAAAAAAGTGAAAAATAAAGCAATAGAGTAAAGGAGGCAGCTTTTGAATATAAATTTGTTTTGAATGGTTAAAAACATGTTTATAACTTTATATTGTCGGTTCTTTGCAACCTTATAATACCAAGTGAGAATGAAATTACTATAGTAGACATGAATTTGATAAAGACAAAAATCACTATATGAGTAAAGACAAAATTAATAATTATAAGGGATAATAGAGATGACGAAAATGGGAATCCAAATTAGGCGCCCAAGGGGCAAGTAAAAGGAATAACTGATGGAGGGTGGGACTGGTCAATACAAGTTGCTTTCCCTAATTTTTTTGGTGGTGTCAAGAGACTCAAGTGGATGGTGTGGTGGGGTCTTTGTCTCTTTGTAACCATTCTAGGTATGCTTTGGCCCTTGATTTCTTAAACCCAATAATCAACTACTTTTAAAATAATATCTTAAGATTATATTTGGTAGGGTAGAATATATAATGAATTATGTAATGTAATGATATGTAAAATGCAATGAAAAGTGTAATATAATATGGTGTAATTAATATTGAGTTAATTACGATTTTTTTTTTTAAAATAATTTATTATATTAATTTTTATCTAATTTTTAAAAATATACTAATTTATCCCTGATCAATATCATGTTATATTACTATATCATTCAATCTAATTTTTCCCTTATATTCTACCGGTCAACACTAAATTAGTCAACATGGAAATGAAACTTTATTTTAAAAACATATATTTTCTTTTAGGCTTAAATTCTATTTTTATTATTTATTTAAAATAATTAAAAATTAAAAATTCTATAACAATCATAATGCTTGTTATGATTGAGAGATTTTAATTAATTCTAACTATTCTTTTGTTTAATTAGTATTTTAATTTTCAATATTTTTTTTTACTGATATTTTATATTCGTTCCTTTCTCTTTTTTGTTTAAATAGTTAATTATGTCACTAAAATTAGTAAAAATTCACATGACATTATATAAAATTAAAAAGTAATTTAGTGGAGTTCAGGTGCATTACATTAGTGTTACCTCATAGAGACCCTAAAATGTTAACGATACAAAATTTGGACCCCTTTTTATTAAAAAAAATTTTCACAGACTTCAAAGTAAAACAACCTAAATCCCAAGATTTTTTTTGCACTTTATCCTAAAAAATTTGCCTCACATAGAGGTTTTTAGTACCTCGTTGTCTTTTATCTAGTCGAACTAGGTATTTAATGCTTCGCGAACTTTCCCCCAGTCAAACTAGGTCTTTGGTGCCTCGCTAACTTTTGTCTAGTCGAATTAGGTTCTTGGTGACTTGCAAACTTTTGCGCTAGCCAAATTAGGTCCTTGGTGCCTCATGGATTTTCACCTAGCTATACTAAGTCTTTAAGCACTTTTCAGCCTTTTGCCTAACTAAACTAGGTCTTTTGTAGCCTCGTGGAGTTTCACCTAACTGAGCTATGTCTATGGTGCCTCGTTGACTTTCACTTAGTCTAACTAGGCCTTTGGTGTCTCACGGATTTTCGCCTAGAGTTCACTAGATCTTTTTGGTGCATTACCTTGACAAGATCTTTATGCCTCGCAGTCTTGCACCTAGCCGTACTAGCTTTTTGGTGCCTCGTGAATTTTTTTTCTAGAGTTTATTAGGTCTATTTGGTGTCTCGTTGACTTTCATCTACTCGAACTAAGTCTTTGGTGTCTCACAAAATTTCACTTAACGAATTAGATCTTTAGTGTCTCGCAAACTTTCACCTAGCTAAACTAGGTCTTTGGTACCTCACATACTTTTGCCTAAAGTTCACTAGGTTTTTTTATTGCCTTGTGTTGATAAGGTTCTTGTGTCTCATGATCTTTCGCCTAGTTGTACTAGATTTTTAGTGCTTTACAGACTTATCTTAGAGTTCACTAGGTTTTTTTGGTACCTTATATTGACAAGGTCTTTGTGCCTCGCAATCTTTCATCTAGTAGTACTAGGTTTTTAGTATCTCGTGAACTTTCTCTTAAAGTTCACTAGGTTTTTTTAATGATTTGCCCTAATAAGGTCTTTGTGGCTTGCAGATTTTTACCTAGCCGTATTAAGTCTTTCTCCCTCTTACAAGGAGTTGTCTCGTGGTCTTTCACTTAGAGTATTTTTTTTTTCCTCTTGCAGGGAGTTGCCTATAGCTTGTAAACTAATTTGAGCATATCTTAAAAATCAAATAGAAAATGTAAGAATTTAAAGAGCTTAACTAGTGAACTTGATAAATTTAAATGGTGAGCTTGAAGAGATCAAATGGTAGTTTTGGGTGTGGCTGAGTGTTAGGTCACTTATGCATTAGGGAGCATACCACCACTAATGATGGAGTGCTTGATGGTGATTTGTCACCCTTTCGTTAGTGATCGTGACTTTGGTGATATTTTTCATGATCATATGTCAATTTTTGTAGAAAATAAGCTTGGGTCTTTGTTGGATGTTGATATTTTTGAGTTTTTATTAACTTAAAAGTTGCATGGATACACAGAGGAAATTTGCAGCCAAATATAGTGTTTTTGGATGAAAAAGAAAGGGAAGAACACTACTTTTTTTGTCGTTTCCCACATACGACACCATTTTAATGGGTAGAAAGTAACTCACTTTATTTTTAATCCTTGGTGTGAAGATGATGAAATAGAGGCTGTAGACAAATAAGAAATAGATCATGAGCTCCTTGAGGCTAATCCAACAAGGAGTTTGTCACGACCCACTTTTGGGTCACAACGGTTCTAGGGCACGGGTAGACTTAAGGGCACTGAAAACCCGTAGAACCCATGAACAATCCATATGTTAATCATTCCATCAATTTTAATTCATTCATCAATGCTTAAACTCCATTTATTGCTTATAAATTTTATAGAAAATTTGTCAGAGTTTCCTTTGTAATTTTAACCTTATTCCCGACCCAAAACCGGATCTTTTAAAAATTATACAGCCTGCAAAAAATTATTTTTTTCACTCCCAATAATTTGCCATCCTTATACCCTCAACTTTACAGTTTCACAAACATACATAGCACTTCTAAATCTCTTTTAATATAAATATTATTTATGCACTTTCAGTACTACTGTCTCTATCACTTCATTGTCATTGTCATTATCAATCATTATACATTACACATTACAATTTTTAATGTCATAAAATTATCAATTATTTCAATGTTCATACATCATTATAGTACTCAATCATCTAATTACATTTAGTATCATGGAACTCTATGAGTTGACACTTTTGACTTATAGAAAATAAAATTTTATCTCGATGAACTTAACATTCCAAGTCAGAGAAGAAATTGACTTGGAATCAGCTTTCACTATCTCATTCCCGTAAAAATTATAAACCACAATAGGGTGAGTATAAAAATACTCAGTGAGCATGCATACATCATTATATATAAGATATAAGCATATGATAATAAAAGATATCAACGGTAAGCAATAAGATATAAGTTTGGAATCAATGAACATGTAAACAATACTCGTATCATATAGATAAGACAAATAAAGGGTATGGACTATATGTAAACATACAGTCCCCAGTAGTATCAATATGGACTATATGCGAACATACAATCTCCAGTAATATCAGTATCAGTAAGCATGAGACTGATGAGACCTTATGGCAAGGACCATAACCCTTCCCAGCTAGGGCATCAGTAATACAATGTGCACATTACTGACAGCATGTACCCACTACCCTGTTGGAGAGACAGCTCTGTCAAATCTACATGTAAATAGGCCAATGAAAATTAATAACAATATCAAGTATGCATTAAGAACATTTCGGTACAATGGCTTTCGATACACGGGTTTATTTATCAATCAGTACACAAAGGACATTTCAATATCAATAGCAATCAATGAATATAGATAAATTTCAATCTTTAGGAAGATCAAATAATGATCGACAATAACAAAGTGACATTTAATCAAGAAGGAAACATACTCATTAGGTCAACAAATCAAAACATGAGTATGCATAATGATGTATACATTACTCACCTTAGCTTATGACGTGAACATTTTCCTTTTTCCTTTATCATTGATTCTTTGTCTTATCTCTTATGGTACCCATCACGTCTCTTATTCATTGTTGACTCTACATATCCAATTAATTTCCATTTAGATATTATTTAACATAAACTTACATTACTTATATTTATACTAAAGAAAAATTTTCTCAAATTTCCAAGTTACTAGGGTTTTTCTGTGCAAAATTTTTTACTGACAGCCTGTGTTCCATTACTCCTATCTCTCTCTACAATTATCCAATTACTTCAATTATTGTTCCTAATTAAATTAACATATAAGTTTCTAATATATCCAAATTTCATATTAAAATCATTACTACACATTTTATGGTGTTAATTTAAACTTAAACTTATAACCAGTCTTGCTGCCTGCATTCTGCCTACAAATCTTATTCTGGCAGATACTGTTCTTTTATTAATAACTCAATCAATACTTAACCAATTACTGTAATTCCTTTTCTTATTAAAAATAGACAGATAAAATTATAACATATACAAATTTTAGAATTTTTGGATAACTGAACAATTATTAGTGAATTTCTAAAATTAAATTACTGCCTTAAAATCTCTATCCAGACATACCCTGTTTCCATATCTATAATTAATTCCGTACTCATTCAATTAGAAAACCATTTTACAGACATTTAGATAACACATAAATTAACGTCTTTCATGTTAATACTTTCTCTAATTCAAACTTTAAGGTCCTTCTATTAATATAATATTGTAACCTATGTTCTGTTAAATAGTTATTCTGGGCAGTCTAAACTTATGACCAAATATCTCATAAACCACAATTCCAATTGCAAAACCTTTTTACAGGATTATATATAAGACATAAATGAAAACTTTTTATGTTGAACACATCTTCTAATTCTGTGTCTATCAGTCTTTAAAATAAAAACACAATAGCATTTTTTAGAAAACATAATTTTAGGTCAGTCACCGTTTTTACCTAATAACTCTTTCCTCACTTCGAATTTTCCAAATTCCTTTTACAAAAGTCTAATTAACATATTTATATAACTTTTATGTTTTAACCATCTTCAAATTCAGTCATTAAAATTTTGAAATATTAGCTATAAATTACTGCCTTAAAACAGAATTCAAAAACTATATAAATCCTAACTCATTCTTTATATTTTTAATTTAATTACCTCAAATATTTGCCAAATCAAACCTTAGAACTCTTGAATACAATTAAAAAAGATAAGTTTGGAATCATTACCTCAAATTAAAATACTTGAATCCCACTTTCTTTTGCTCCACCAAAAGCTATATTATACTCTCCATCAATTTCCTCTTCTCCCTGTTCTTTCTCTCATCTCTTCCTATCTAAATTTAGTTGATTTATTTGGAAAGGTTAAGAAAAAATTTTCTTTCTTTATTTGCTTCTCTTATGGTTCGGCCAACTCTCCTAAAATGGCAGCCAAGACTTCTCCTTTATACACTAAAACCATCTCCAAAAAGAAATGAAGACAAAACAAATAGAAATTTCTAGATTTGATGATTTGTCGCCTATTTAATTAATTAATAAATCAATTAATCATTTTTCCTATCAATTATTCCTTTTCCCTCACCCTTGGCCGGCCACCTTGGCTTAATTCTAGAATGGGTGGGTCTCACAATTTTATTTAATTATACTTTTGACCCAAAATTTTTCTTATTTGCATTTTTAACCCCAAAACTTTCTGTAATTTATTCAGTCTATTATATTTAGTTTTAACCTCAAGTGTGGAGAGTGAAATACCTTATTTTAAATTGTTCTATCCTTTAAAAATAGTTCTGGATAATTTTTGGATCTCAGACAGTGGATTTCCAAAATTGCCCCCAAAGTTGACTTTATTTATAATTTTGTCATTATTCTTATTTTCAGTGTTACAAAATATTTTTCAACTCTTTATTTTCACCATAATTTCATATAAAATTAACTTATTTCATCCCCCCAAGTCTGGGTCTGAAATTCTTAAATTAGCCGGACTACTATTTTCCCGGCAGTGTTCTTGACACAGACGATTTTCGAAAAAGTTTTGCATTTACTTTCTAACTGTGTCTCTAAAGTTATTTCCCATCATTTTAATATTTTTAAACCATAAACTGAGAATTAATTTATGCATACAAGATGAAGCGTCCTAGGGTATTACATTTTACTCCCCTTTAATAAAATTCGTACTCGAATTTTATCATTCAATACTGTAAACATTGATATATGAACCTCAAATAATCTCCAATCATCTTTGTAAATATTTTTCTCTACATTACTTATCATCTTACTTAGACTAATGTACCAATTTCCATAGTCTTCTTATCATGTGCGCTATTCCATAATTCTCATATTATTTCTTATCAGTATATGAATATAATTCATAAATATTTGATAATACAATACTTAGACTTTTAATATACTACACCTTAATATTTTCAATCACCTTATCAATATCATTTCATTAATCTTTTATTTTTGTACTTTATCATTTCGACCATTAACTCTTTTTCCATGAGTATATTCCCTAAATTTCAATAAATAATAGTTTAATATTTATTTCTTATATTTGAACTTCAATAATCAAGTAATATATCATTATATACACTCTTTTTATTCTCTAAGCACTATAACTTTAATTTTGTAATTATCTTTTCACGGTAGTTACACTTCCTAAATTCACAATATATTACACATTGTATTTAATCACTATAACATTAATCCTGTCAATAACCTTTCAATAACACTAAGCTATACCTCAAAAATTTATATTTTCACTTTTCATATTCAATCATCATTTACCTTACATATTTGTCATCCACATTATATGTACTTAACTGTTCACAATTTCCCTTGTTTTCATTCAATTCTTCTACTCATTAGTCTTATTACATATACTCAATTATTAATCAATAACTGTACTCCTTAAACTGCAATAATCAATAACTTAATATTAATTTACTTATGTCTGAACCTCAATAATCAGTTATGTATTCCATCATAAAAACTATTAGTATATTATTTACTTCTCATTTTACTTAATTGTTATAATATGTATTTATTCTTTCATTACAATCATATTCTTAACTTTTCACTATTATATGCCTCTATAGCTCCATATTCTCTATTATTTGGAATCATCTATCATACTTACTCATTAGTGCACACATTCTATCATCCAATCATTTATAATAATATTATTCTTATTATGTTATTACTTATATCAAATATTTAAAACTGATTTTACTTCCTCACTGTCTATTATTAATTTCGCTGATACATACATAGTCAATATCAACTTATCATATATTGATTCAATCCTTACATTATTCTTTTTTAGCCATATTCAATTCTCCTTCACTTTCAATTTACTATCATTTTTATCAATTTTCAATAAGCACTTCTTTCTATATTACAATATATTTATACATACATATATATAACTAGAAGATGAAAATCGTAACGGATAACGCTGATAGTTATATTAATAGATAACTTTAAATGAAGAGACGAGAATCCTATGTTTCATGATATACTTATTAACTCATTGATACCTATGACACATATTTTAAACCTTTAACTCTAATACCACCTCTGTCAGACTCACTTTTGGGTCGCGACGGTCCTAGGGCATGGGTAGATTTAAGGTCACTGGAAACCCGTAGAACCCATGAACAATCCATTTGTTAATCATTTCATCAATTTTAATTCATTTATCAATACTTAAATTCCATTTATTGCTTATAAATTTTACAGAAAATTTGTTAGAATTTCCTTTGAAATTTTAATCTTATTCCCAACCCAAAACTGAGTCTTTCAAAAATTACACAACCTGCACAAAATTTATTTTTTTTACTCCCAATAATTTGTCATCATTATACTCTCAACTTTACAGTTTCACAAACATACATAACACTTCTAAATCTCTTTTAAAATATATAAATATTATTTATGCATTTTCAGTACAACTGTCTCTATCACTTCATTGTTATTGTCATTATCAATCATTATACATTACATATTACAATTTTTAATGCCAATGAATTGTCAATTATTTCAATGTTCATATATCATTATAGTACTCAATCATCTAATTACATTCAATACTATGGAGCTCTATGAGTTGACACTTTTGACTTTTAGAAAATAAAATTCTATCTCGATGAACTTGACATTCTAAGTCGAAGAAAAAATTGACTTGGAATCAACTTTCACTATCTCATTCCTATAAAAATTATAAACCACAATAGGGTGAGTATAAAAATACTCAGTGAGCATGCATACATTATTATATATGAGATATAAGCATATGATAATAAAAGATATCAACGGTAAGCAATAAGATATAAGTTTGGAATCAATGAATAGGTAAACAATACTCGTATCATGTAGATAAAACATATAAAGGGTATGGACTATATGCAAACATACAGTCTCCAATAGTATCAGTATGGACTATATGCGAACATACAGTCTCCAGTAATATCAGTATCAGTAAGCATAAGACTGATCAGATCTTATGGCAAGGACCATAACCCTTCCTAGCTAGGGTATCAGTAACACAATGTGCACATTGCCAATAGTATGTACTCACTACCCTGTCGGAGAGGCAGCTCTGTCAAATCCACATATAAATAGGCCAATGGAAAGCAATAACAATATCAAGTATGCATTAAGAACATTTCGGTACAATGACTTTTGATACACAAATTTACTTATCAATCAGTACACAAAAGGCATTTCAATATCAATAGCAATCAATGAATATAGATAAATTTCAATCTTTAGGAAGATCAAAGAATGATCAACAATAACAAAGTGGCATTGAATCAAGAAGAAAACATACTCATTAGCTCAACAAATCAAAACATGAGTATGCATAATGATATATACATTACTCACCTTAGCTTATGACTTGAACATTTCCCTTTTTCCTTTATCATTGATTGTTTGTCTTATCTCTTATGGTACCTATCACGTCTCTTATTTATTCTTGACTCTACATATGTAATTAATTTCCATTTAGATACTATGAAACATAAACTTACATTATTTATATTTATACTAAAGAAAATTCCTTAAATTTTCAAGTTACTAGGGTTTTTCTGTGCAAAATTTTTTACTGACAGTCTGTGTTCCATTATCCAATTGCATCATTTCTTGTTCCTAATTAAACTTAATATATAAGGTTCTAACAGATCCAAATTTCACATCAAAATCATTACTACACAATTTGTGGTGTTAATTTAAACTTAAGCTTATAACCAGTCATGCTGCTTGCATTCTGCCTACAAATCTTATTCTTGCAGATACTGTTCTTTTGTTGATAACTCAATCAATACTTAACCAATTACTACAATTCCTTTTTATATTGAAAATAAACACATAAAATATAACATATTCAAATTTTATAATTTTTGGATCACTGAACAATTATTAGTAAATTTTCAAAGTTAAATTACTGCCCTGAAATCTTTATCCAGACATACCCTGTTTCTATGCCTATAATTAATTCTGTACTCATCCAATTATAAAACCATTTTACATTAATTTAGATAACACATAAATGAACATCTTTCATGTTTAACACTTTCTCTAATTCAAATTTTAAGATCCTTATATTAATACAAATCTATAACTTATATTATGTTAAACAGTCATTCTAGGCAGTCTACACTTATGACCAAATATCTCATAAAATACAATTCTAATTACAAAACCCTTTTACAGGATTATATATAAGATATAAATGAATTTTTTTATGTTGAAAACATCTTGTAATTCTGTCACTATCAGCCTGTACAATAAAAATATAGTAATATTTTTTAGAAAATCTAATTCCAGGTCAGTCACAGTTTTTACTCAATAACTCTTTCCTCACTTCGAATTTTCCAAATTCTTTTTACAAAAGTCTAATTAACATATTTATATACAACTTTTATGTTTTAACCATCTTCAAATTCAGTCATTAAAATTTCAGAGTATTAGCCATAAGTTACTATCTTAAAACAGAATTCAGAAACTATATATACCCTAACTCATTCTTTACATTTTTAACTTAATTACCTCAACTATTTGCCAAATCAAACCTTAGAAATTTTAAATACAATTAAAAATGATAAGTTTAGAATCATTATCTCAAATCAAAATACTTGAATCCCACTTTCTTTTGCTCCATCAAAAGTTTTAACATACTCTTCATCAATTTCCTCTTCTCCCTCTTTTTTTCTCTCGTCTCTTCCTATCTAATTTTAGTTGATTTATTTGGAAAGGTTAAGAAAAAATTTTCTTCCTTTATTTGCTTCTTTTATGGTTCGGCCAACTCTCTAAAAATAGCAGCCAAGACTTCTCCTTTATACACAAAAACCAACTCCAAAAAGAAATGAAGACAAAATAAATAGAAATTTCTAGATTTGGTGATTTGTCACCTATTTAATTAATTAATAAATCAATTAATCATTTTTCCTATCAATTATTCATTTTCCCTCACCCTTGGCCGGCCACCTTAGCTTAATTCTAGAATGGGTGGGTCCTATAATTTTGTTTAATTACACTTTTGGCTCAAATTTTTTCTTATCTGTATTTTTGACCCCAAGACTTTTTATAATTTATTTTGTCTATTCTATTTAGATTTAACCTCAAGTTTGGAGAGTGAAATACCTTATTTTAAATTATTATATCCTTTAAAAATAATTATGGGTCATTTCTGGATCCCAGACAGTGGATTTGCAGAATTGTCCCAAAGTTATCTTTATTTATAATTTTGCCATTATTCTTATTTTCAGTGTTCCAAAATATTTTTCAACTCTTTCTTTTCACCATAATTTGGCATAAAATTAACTTATTTCATCCCCTCAAGTCTAGGTATGAAATTCTTAAATTAGCCAGACTGCTATTTTTCCGGCAGTGTTCTTCACAACGACGATTTCTGGAAAAATTTTGCATTTGCTTTCTAACTGTGTCTCTAAAATTATTTCTCATTATTTCAATGCTTTTAAACCATAAACTGAGAATCAATTTATGCATACAAGATGAGGCTTTCTAGGATATTACAAAGTCTCTGATGCCTAAATTAATAGGCTTAGAGATAAAGGGACTTGGAGGAAGATGAACGGGTCCCTTCATGGTTCTTAACGAGAGTTTATTAGTGAGAGAAAATTTACTTGTACGAGTATGTGATTTTCCCTTTTTTCCTGACTCAACTAGGCTGATAAATGGAAATAGGCAGACAGGTGGCAGCCTCCTAATGGTAGAGAGGAAAAGTGTCTAAATGGATGGAACAAATCGTCCTTCTTGTGTCAGTCTTCTGATACTATGCGTGTATTTGTGTATTATGTAAAGATATAATCTTTGTTGTGTCATGCCTGTTGTTGTTTTTTCTGACATGAGTCATTTTTCTATATGATGAAGATTTCATTAGAGTTTTTCATCAAAGAATTAAGAGTTATGCATGCTGCTTATATTCAAGTTAGAGCATTTTTTATGAGTGACATAGACTACTTCGTTATCAAGTTTCTTGTATGTCTGGCATCCAAAGAGTTTTTTAATCTTTTAGGCCAAAACTAATAGTTAACGAGTTCAAGAACTATGACATTTGACATGTAAATGAGATATTTTATTTGTAAATTTTTTATATTTTAGGTCAATATAAATCAATAATTTTTATCCTACATCAAATATTTAAATAATACTTGAATATAAGAAAATGATTCTTATTTTATGAAGTATAATTCATTAAATTAGAATATAAGTATTTCCAAATATATTCATTAAATTAGAATATAAGTATTTCTAAAAATATTTAATGGATCTTCATATTGTTTAAATATTTGTAAATCAATTTAAATGGATATGATTATGTAATTTAGGATTATTTATAAAAAAAATCACAATTTTTTTGTGAAATTATAATTTTTTATAAATTTTAAAATTTATTAATTCAAATCAAATACTTTTAATTTTTTGCAGAATCGACATCTTCCAACTAGAAAATGAAAAAATAAAAATTAATAATATTAAAGACCAAAATACCCTCCCCTACTATCATCATCATCACCGGTCGCTTCTCCTTCATCAGCAACAAATAAAACCCTAAAATCCTTATAAATTTCATTCTTTTTGTCTCTAAATTTCATATTCTCATCATTGGTCTGCTTTCCTCGCTAAGAAAAAGAAAAAACAGAGAAAGAAATAAAACTATTTTACAAAAAAAAAAGAACAAAATTATTAATTTCCACTTCTTAATATTTTCTCGTTAAGCAACATAAGCAAAAAGGAAAAAAATCAGAAAGCAAAGATGGAGTCACAGAAGAAAAAAATGGATCCATTACTCTGCGCCAATGTCTGCGGCTTCTACAGATCAACAAAGAACCAGAATTTTTTCTCAAAGTGATTTAAAGAATACCAAAACAAAACCCAATAATCAAAGGCAATGCAATAAAAGAACCTACTCGTGATTCACCATTTATTTCTTTTCCCTGGCTCGTGAAAGTGACAATTGGCCGTTAAACTTTAATCAAGCAAAATCCATATACTTTGGTGACGAATATTTAAGATATATTTCAAATTCCCATTTAGTTAATCAAGCAAAAGGATTTAAATCAAGCAAAATTTATGTTTCAAATTCCCATCTAATTTGGTGGTACAGTTTATAAAAATAGCTTTTTATATGAGAAAAAATTATTTTTTTAAAAGTGATATTTTCAAAAGTAATTAATCATAGACCTGTGTTTAATAAAATACAATATAAAAACTGCTTATAAACCCATAATAAATAACCCATTTCAAATTCCTAACAACATTAACCAAAACAAACATCTATCCAAAAACAAACATCATGCACTAACATCAATCCAACAATTAACTCTAGAATTCATCCCTAGCAGATTATCCCCACCCAAACAAAAAAACCGTCAGAATCCAAAACCCCATGATACCAAAACAAACCCATATAAAAAAGAAACACAATTATTGATAATTAATTTATTATATAATTGACCTATGGAAAGAAATTGGCATTGAGCAACCAATAATTTCTCACTCGTGAAACTAGAGCTGCAATCAAACCGAGTTGAATTTTAATCTACTCAGATTTAGTTCAATATTTTATTTTCGAATTCTAATTTTAAATTAAATAAAAAATTATATTTAAATTCGACTTGTTTAATAATTAAATAAATTCAAATTAACTTATAAAAAATCTATTTATAAATTATGATCGAGTTTGGTTCGAACTCAATTTATTAATACATTATAATTGAGCTAAACTCGAATTCAAACTCTTCTTATTTTGAAGTTTGTTTATAGGTTATTTATGGCTAATAAAATATTCAACTTTTTAAATATTTATTTTTAATAAAATAATTATAAAAAAAAATATTTAAAATTAATATAAAATAAAAAATCCAATTAATAAAAAAATCCAATCATAAAATTGAACATTACATATATATTAATTAATAAAAAAATAATTTTAAAGATTAGAGTATTAAATTATATAATACTAACAAAATTTTAATATAAAACTCTATTAATATTATAGAAATACAATATAATTACATAATACTTATTTAAGAGTTATTTATTTTTTTTAATGATCAATTGTAGTATTGAATAATATAAAAAAAAATAAATTAATTGTATAGTATCGTCAAACTATTTACCTATATATTTTATATATTTATATTGTTCGATTAATCCAACAATTAAAATATACACGACTTATAAATTAAGTGAATAAATATTATATTTTATTATTAAAAAAAGATAAAATAATTTTTTTCATAAAAAGAGTAATTTTTATTAAAAATTTAAAATATAATTAAATATATAATTTCTTATTTTTAGAAATATTTAAATTGCCTATATAAGAAAATTAAAAATATATGTGTTATAGTCAAATTGAATTAAAAAAAATTATAGAAGTATCAAAATATATTTTTTGAAATGTCAAACTTATTAGGCTAATAATAATAATAATCGAGCTATTTTTGAACCAATTAATTGAACTGTTAGCGATTATATTTATGAACTGTTTACGAGTTTAACCGAGTCAAATTATTGATCGAGTTTTAAAATAAAATTTAAATTTAATTTATTTATAAAATAAATCCAATACAAACGAAAACACTCAACGACTCATAAATTTGCATCCTACGCGGAACACACCCTCCAGGCTAAGAATGAATGGGACCACTCGTTAAAGACTATTGCAATTGTCGTCTAATTCAAGAGAAGAAAGAGATAAGGAGAGCGTGAACTGAAGGCTATCTTAAAATGAAGGAAAATAGAATTTGAGTAGGGAGTCATCACGATGCTTATCCATACACCAACTAGTAGACCGACTCTTTTTTATCAAAGAAAGATATCGTCAGCTGTGAAAAGCCATAAAAGTAAAACCATCATAAACAATAGGAGCACTGCACCTCTTGTTAAAGCCAACAGCCGCTGCAGCTTATTACCTATAACAATTTTTTTAGCATCTTGCACTGTAGCTGTAGCCTCCGCTACAGGTGCGATAGAAGCTGCAGACCCAAAGACTTTATCTAACGTTCCCCAGAGTTTGTCCAGCGAGTGTGCGTCGTCGTCATCATCCGATAAGGATTGCAAAAGGGCTAGAATCCAAAAACCCAAGTCAAGGAAGGCCGAGTCATGCACTGTTAAGTGTGTCAATACTTGCATTCGGGGCGGTGAAGGCTCACCTGGAGAAGGCCCACTTAATATTAGAAGGTACAAACTCTACTTTTATTAAATATTTTATTAAGTAATTAAATTATAAAAAAAAAAATTATAGGAGAAATTTAATAATAATAATAATTTATAGAAAAAATATATAAGATTTAAATTTTTATTATTATATATTAAAATATAAATATTCTATTGTTTAGTGACTAATTATTAATTTTATAACATTATTTTTAAAAAATTTTAGCAAACTTTATTATAATTTATATATTATGATTATTTTTATATTTTTATTTAAATTTTAACATATCGATCATTGAATATTAATTAGTATAGTATAATTTTACAATAAAATTTTAATAAATTTATATGATAATTAATTTTTTTAATTATAGTAAAAAATTCTAATAAATTTATCAAAAAATTATATTATATTTAATTGAATATTTATTTTTTCTTATTGAACTTATTTATTTTTATGTTAAATACAACTCAAAAAAAATAAATAAAATATATAATGTCTAACATTAATTTTTACATGAAAAAATCATGTCGTATGAGTCTTGTGGGAATTCTAATACCAATGAAAATAGAGATAGGTAATTTTAACCCGTTAAAAAATAAGACGGAGTAGAATGAAATTTTAATATATAAAGCTAATGATGAGAATAGTGAAATCCGCTCCAAATATACCTATTGCTCTCCGAAGGGATATAAAAAAATTTGAGGCTACAATATTAACTAAATTTTTTTTTTATATATTTTAAAAACTTTCTCACTAACGACAATTAATTTTATTTTCTTATTTATATATTAATTTCTATAAGAATAAAATTATTAACCAAAAATTAAAAAAAAAAAATCTTTTAATGTTAATTAGTCAATAAGAAAAAAAATTTGTTATTCAACAAAAAAAAAAAAAAAAAGTAAAAAAACAGTATTTTGTTTTTCATTTAGAAAATTTACTATCATAACTTAAAATTAAACTAATAAAAAAAAAAAAAAAACCTTAAACTTGTTATCTAAAAATCAGTTATAATAGAAAATTGAAAATAATTTTTTCAGATTTATATTTGGGAAAGATAATCACATTTGAATATATACAAAAATCTGATTTCTAATTTTCTTAGAAATTTTTTTCAAAAGATTACTCCATCCATATGTAAACATGTCTAACAATTATTCGATGTTATCTTCTTTCAAATAATTTTATCCTTCTATTAATTTTACCATTAAAATGTAATTTTTAATCTTACAAGTAAATAATTATTTATTTCTTATTATATTATAATTAATTTCTAGTTGATTAAGTACGTACAAATGGAGGATGCATTATTATTATTCTTTTTTCTTTTCTTTTTCTTAAAAAATATATTGATTTATAAAAATAGCTCAATTCAATATGAAGTATAATATATAAACTTTAATATCATATTAAATTAAATAATATATAAAATAATCAAGCAATTAAAAAAACAAGTATTGAATCAAATAATTTTATTTTGCTGAAACTAAATGTATTAATGAGATTAGATGCCTCCTAAAATTAGAAGGTAAGTAATAATTTATATATTTAATTAGTTAAACTAAAATTAAAAAGAAAAAGAAAATGAAATATAGTAAAGGGAATAGAAATAATAATATTAATATTTAAATTCAGTATGCTTGCCAACATCTATTTTCTCAAAAATTACACTTTAAGAAATTTCTCTATTGAGTAACTCTTTTCAACAGGTAGAACAATCATTTTTTACTACCAAGATTCTAATCTATCTAAATTTACAAAGATACTTGTCAACCTATAACCTAAAAAAGATATTCGCTCTCTCTTATCCATAAGGTTGAAGCCCAAGTGTTGCTAACCTCATAAGTTTCCAAGGTACTTATGAAATCTAAACAAAAGTTTACAAGAAACTTGACAGCTTCTCGTAAGTTTACATAGGTACTTGTTAAATCTCTCAACCCCAAGTTTACCACATATTTGACAACCTCTCACAAATTTATACAAAAAGAATTAATCATGTATTTTCATCAACAAGAGAAACAAGAAATCTGCCCAATACTATAAACATTTTTCAAACTCATAAGTATCACACAAACTCAACTAAAAAAAGATGAAGAAAAAAGTACTCTAAGATATTTTAAGAAAATAGACAATAGTGTTTTCTAATGTGTTTTTATAAAGTTTTGAAAAAAAATAACTGTTTGAAAAAGAATGAATTAAATCAAAATAAATCATTTAAAATCAATTTACTTCATTAAAAAAAATATTTTCTTAATTTATAAAGTTCTATATGTTTGATAGGTAGCAGAAAATTAAAAAAACAAAATAAAAGATTCATTTCCTTATAGAGAACATATATTTTCAGATAGAAAATCTTTTGATTTTCTTGCATAAATAAAAGATATTTGAAGAATTTTCAAATGGAAGATATTATGAAGTAACCTTTTTTGAATATAACCATCTCAAATATATTTTAATTTGAGAAGAATTATTCATGAATTCTTAAATATAAAAAAAAAAGTTTAATAATCAAAATTTAGTTTATTTTAATATAAAATATTTAAGAAAAAACAAAAATAAGTAAAAAAAAAATTGTTTTTCATTTAGAAAATTTACTATCATAACTTAAAATTAAACTAATAAAAAATAACTTAAACTTATTATCTAAAAATAATTTATAATAGAAAATTGAAAAATGATTTTTTTTCAGATTTCTATTTGGGAAAGATAATAGCATTTGAATATAAACAAAAATTTGATTTCTAATTTTCTTAGAATTTTTTTTGAAAAAATTATTCCATCTATATTTAAACATGTCTAATAGCTCTTTGATGTTATCATCTTTCAACAATTTTATCCTTCTATTAATTTTACCATTAAAATATAACAAAATGTAGTTTTTAATCTTACAAGTAAATAATTATTTATTCCTTATAAGCTTACTTAAGAGTTATGGGGTGAAACACCATAAATCTACTCTTTATAGCTCTCAAGCTAATGGAGCAGTTGAAGCTTCTAATAAGATTATGAAAAAAATTCTTAGAAAAATAATTGGTACCTATAAAAATTAGGTTGAAAAATTACCATTCGCTTTATAGGGATATAAGACGAATGCTAGAAGTTCAATCGGCATGGTTGATTAAATACGTACAAATGAAGGATGCATTATTATTATTATTCTTTTTTCTGATCTTTTTCTTAAAAAAAATATTGATTTACACAAATAGCTTAATTCAATACCAGGTACAATATATAAATTTCAACATCATATTATATCAAATAATATATAAAATAATCAAGCAACCAAAAACACAAGTATGGAATCAAGTGATTTTGTTTTGCTGAAATTGAATATGTTGATAAGATTAGATGCCTCTTGAAATTATAAAGTCAATAACAATTTATATATTTAGTTAGTTAAACTAAAATTAAAAAGAAAAAAAAAATAGTACAGTAAGAAAAAGAAAAAATAGTACAGTAAAAAGGATAGAAATAATAACATCAATATTTATAATAATTCAACCCGCTTGCTTACGTCCATTCTCTAAAAAATCACACCTTGAGAAATCTCTTTACTAAGTAATTCTTTTAAATAGGTAGAACAATTGCCTTTTACAACTTAGATTCTAATAACCTAGAATCTAATACAAATTTGCACAGGTACTTGTCAATCTATAACTTAAGAAAGAAATCTACTCTCCCTCGTCCACAAAGTTGAAGTCTAGGTGCTTGCAACCTCATAAGCTTCCATGGGTACTTGTGAAATCTAAACAAAAATGTACAGGATACTTGCCAATCTCTCACAAGTTTATATATGTACTTGCTAAATCTCTCACCCCAAATTTACTAGGCATTTGACAACCTCTCGCAAGTTTATACAGGTACTTGCTAGACCTCTCACTAAATATTTTATTCAAAAAACTATCAAAAAATCAACCATGTATTTTCACTAGAAATATACAAAAGAACAAGTGTTTTCACTCCTAAATACTTCAAAGGATACCAAATATTTTAATCAAGAAATACTCAGGGAATCATCAAGTGTTTTATCCACGAAACACTCAAAGTAACTGAGTATTTTAATCACAAATACTTCAAAGAAATCCAAAAGTTTTAAACTACTAAACTCTCAAAGGTATTACATATTCTTTCTTTCAAAATTGTATTACAATCAATATCTAAGTGGATAAAGGTAATCATGAACAAGAGAAACAAGAAATCTGCCTGAAACTATGAACATTTCTTAAATATATAGATATCACACAAATTCAACTAAAAAAAGATGAAGAAAAAAGTACTCTAAGATATTTTAAGAAAACAGACAAAAGTGTTCTTTAATTTTGAAATCATGTGTTTTTATAGAGTTTTGAAAAAAAAAATGATTGTTTGAAAGAGAAGGAATTAAATAAAAATAAATCATTTAGAATTAGTTTAATTCATTCAAAAAATTGTTTCTTAATTTATAAAGTTCTATTTGTTGGATAGGTAGCATAAAATAATAATAAAAAAATTTATAAAAGATTCATTTCCTTATAGACAACGAATATTTTCAAACAAAAAATCTTTTGATTTTCTTCCATAATGAAAAGATATTTGAAAAATTTTCAAATGGAAAATATTATGAACTAAAAATGAATATTTTTGAATAATAAAAATCACCACAATATATAAGAAAAAATTATTAAAAATTGTACAGCTAGTAGATGTGAAATTAAATGGCAATAACTTTTTAGAAGGTTATTTAATTTTATTCTGATTTAAAAAATTAAACTCTTTCTTTTGAAAAAATTATTTTGACTCTATAAATAGATAACTTAGATAAAAACCAAATTTTTTAAGTCTAATGAGTACCTTTACCCTTTAAATTTTAAGATAAGATCTTCAACTCAATTTTGGATATATGTTGATAGTTTAAGCTTTCCAAGTCTTCAAACATTCTGATGATGAGGCTTCATTATAATATCATGATGTCTATATTATTTTTATAATTAAGATTTTCAAGTATTTTTTCATTGAATATATATAACTTGAAGTCATTTGATATTGTGTCTTCTGATCGTGCAATTTTAGATAAACGTAAAATTCAATAATATAATTTTTAATAATGATCAAAATTAAATATATTTTTAGGGCTAGCAATAAAAATTTGGAGATTTTATATCAAATACCTTAAATTTGTAGTTGAGCACATAATAGGTTTATGATGAAATTAATAAAAAAGAATAAATCATAATTTGGAGATTGATTCATTTGATGGTATAAAAGGGAAAATTTCAAATTGAGTGAAGAGTAAAATAAATATATCATCATTATTTAATGAAAATATTAACATAAGATTAAATTATTTACATTAAATAAAATTTTCGAAATATGGGTTTTATCTATTGTTGTAATTTAACAGGAAAAATTAATAAAATGACTAAATATGTAGACTATTTTTTTTTTTTTGTCAAAAAAAAAAAATGAGGTTGTGAATATAAAATTATAAATTGTTCCTTCTGTTCATCGTTTGCAGACCTCTAGTGGTTTTCAAGCAAGGATTTCGAAGCCGTCAATACTGGTAATTACTGTTTTTGTTCTTTCTGATTTCTCAGAACAACAATTTCCCTACACAAGATGAAGTGCTTTAATTAATCAATATACATTTTTCCTGTTTCCCAGCAGTTTGGTGGAGTGTTCGGATATCTGTAATTTGATTGGAGATGGAGACGATGGACCTTAAATAGTGGATTTATCAATTCGAATAAGTTATCTTTAATCCAATTTTTGATACTTCTTTCTTTCCTTTCTTGCTTCAAGAATTGGAAACTTTTTAGCATTAAAGACAATTTCAATTTCACTAAACTTATTTTTATTTTTTAACTTAAATTAATTTTGTTGTTATAGAGTAAATAATGAATATATATATTTTTCTCTCACATTATATAATTTTAAAGCTTATATAATATTTGAAAATTTTCTTATGACATCATTAAATTCAAAGCTTAAATATTAATTATATAATTGATAAGTTGAAATTATTGATATCAAATTGAATGTCGAATTTACAAATTATAATTTAATTAACTAGAAATTCAATTAAATTAGTTTTATAAATTATTCTAAACCTGAAAATTAATTTATACTTCCTCTATTTCAAAATAAATATGCTAGTTATAAAATACATAAATATTAAAAAAAAAAAACTTATTTTAGACTATTTTAACATTTATTTTCTCTTAATTGAATACAACCACCTCTTTTATTATTTTAATATCTTTTTCCTAATTAAAAACAAACATCAACTTATTTTTCAAAACATAATAAATATTTTTATTTTAAAGGTTTACATTAATTATATAAGACAAAATATATGAGAGTGTTATTAGAATATTAAAGTAAAATATAGTTTAAATTAAAAAATATGATAATTAAATTGGGACATATAAAAAAAATTACTAAATTTATTTAGGGTTCAAGATTCAGGATTTATGATTTAAGATTTAGGGTTTAGAATTTTAGAGTTTAGAATTTAGGATTTAGGATTTAAGAGCCTAAAGGATTTAGGATTTAGGGTTCAGAACAATCATATCTTCCAAATTGAACATATCTAAAGTATAACCATTGTGCAATTTTTTTTAATAAGGAATTACATTTGGAATTTGCTCATTACATTGTGCAATAATTATAGTTTGTTAAGATTGTAAATTTTCATGGTTAAGTAAAAGAATATAAATAATGTGAATTATTGGATACATAGTGAAGGGATGAGTAGCTGTTAAAGAAGACAAACTAAGAGGAAGCATTGAAGAAAGGGGGGTTGGTCAAGCAAATAGATTGTGGAGATATGATGGGGTTTGGAAATATTGAATGATGATGGCTTTGAATTCTCAAATGGGATATCATTATCAAAATGGAAATTAAGCTCTAATATTTATTTAACATGTTAAAACCTACTTCCTTTTAGATTAATGCATCTAATTAATTAATTAATATAGTTCATTACAAGATATGGGATGTGGCACTTATGGACCTTTTTCTACCCTTGCTTTTCGTTAGTGTTGGAAGCAATCATGTACTAATTAAAAACCATTTGCCTCTATATGCCCAACTATTTTTTTTATTGAAACATTGTAAATGTTTTTATATTGCCACATGTCAACAAATTAGAGACTAATTAAGCTTGTTTATAGTGAGAAAAAGTACATGGTACGTCCAAACGACCAGTTTGTATGCATTCTTTCTATGCATGGACCATGGTCGCTTCAAGAAATGTAGGGATGTTTACATTGTGGGAAAACCACTTTCCTCAATGGGAAAGAAACACTCCACTTTATCTGGACATAAAAAAAATAAATGTTCAACATTCTTTATTGACAAGGAAATAAAGGAAAGAAAGCTTTGAGTTTGAACACAAAATATTTCCAAAAAATAACATATTATGAACCATCTTCAATCATCATCATATAGCTAAATGGATCAAGAGCTTAATAATAGTTAGACCGCAAATAATTTAATGCATTAATTGCAATACACTTTAAAAAAAATGCGAAACTTATTTTTTATAATTTCAAACTCATATATTTTTTGAAAAGGAATACTCATCGTATTTAAAGAATAACGTAAAATTTTTATAAAGAAATACTCTGAATTAAGAATTAAAAAATTAATATTTTGTTATGAAAATAAAGAAAATAAAAACAAGAATAAGAATAAGAATAAAAATGTAGAAGAGGGAGTATTCTATTGTCTTCTTGATGTGTTTTACAAAGTAGTAAGAATTCCTATTTATAGGGTTTATCTCTATTATAAGTTACAAGATATAAATTCACCTTATAAATGACATATAAAATTAAACATAATGTACCAAATAAATATACTAAGTAATGAGATAGTGGGATAGGACATCAATGCACCAAATAAATATATCAAGTAATGGGGTAGTGATATAGTTAAAAGGACATCCATATTATATATATTTATAATATATTTCAAAATAAAATTATTATTTTATTAATTTTAGTAAATCTTGAATAATAAATTCTAGGCTCTTCTTATTCAAAATACATTGATACATGCAAACTTGTAAATGTTGGCAGCGGAATTTGGATAAATAATATTCTAAAGTAGAGAAATAATAAGTGATAGTAAGGAAATTACCTGGAGATGGAGTATTCACATAAATATATCACATTCGTCGATGTATGAAATAACATAACTCTCAATACATCACTCCACTCTACTTTATTCATATGACAAATACACACACATATATATATAGTAGACATCTAGACTCTTCTTATTCAAAATACATTGATACATGAACTTTAATTAAAGTAGTTACAAAATACTTATTCTTCTAACACTTAAGCTTATAAAATCATATACAGTTATTACATCCATGTAAATGCAATCGGACTGCTAACTTTGTTTTGAGCACTACTCCAAACAATTGAACCAAATGCAACGCCACTAGCTGGCTTTTTACCTTTCTTGGCTGTAAATGTTACTGTATATTTCTGTTTATCTCCAACCTTTTTGAAGATCAGTTCACTTGGTTTTACTACCACTGCCACAGTTGGCGGTACTGTTACTGCCAGTTTATAAAACGGAATTAGTAGCACCTACATTTGTCAATTCACGACTGTATTGAACAACTGTCTTGTTTCCAAATAAGACTGAAAATGATGGATAATTAAGTTCACCAGGATCATTAAATTTTTCTGAACAGGTGAGGTTAGGATTCTCAGTTATTGCTTGAACAATAATAAGAGGGTATAAGGAACAGAAGAATTTTGTGTAGTCTTCTGTGGGAATATCATAAACAAGACCTGGAGAAAAAGCTTTCCTTGGGTCTACATGGCCGGAACCATGAACCCATGGATTAGAAGGTTCACCGGTTGCAGAATCTATTAAAGGAGAGTTGGTATTATCAACAGTATAGGCAGTAGTCATGAGTGCTGATCTGATTGCACTTGGACTCCATGTTGGATGTGCTGCTTTGAGTAATGCTGCTATTCCACTTACATGCGGACAAGCCATAGATGTGCCTGAGAAAATTTTTAACTCCATTAATTTATACAGTGTAAACATAATATTATTAGAAGAGATAAAAAACCAGGAAGAGATAAATATATAAACGCCCCCACCTATCGTCAAAGCAGCATTTTGTTAAGAGTAAAGGTGCCTGATGAAAAATTTTGTCTATACCAAATGTGTAGACTTATTTCATACAGTCAAATCAATGGGTGCTGAGATATTATTTTTTATTTTATATATTTTTATCTCATTCATTGGATTGATATATGTACATGGTGTAAATAATAGAATGGCAAATACCTGAGATTATGTTGAAGTTAACAATTCTATTATCCTCCTTCAAACCAGATGGACTTGCAACCTCCGGCCATGCAGCCAAGATATTAACTCCAGGAGCTATAATATCAGGCTTCAAGATTTGCGGTGTCACCAGATTTGGCCCTCTTGAACTAAAAGAAGCCACCATTGGTGATGGCCGTACATTAACCGCAGTTCCACCGAAACTAAGCAAAGCTGTAGGATTAGGATTAGTCTTAACATACTCTTTAATCAAATCGCCTGTTTTCTTACCCACTTCTACTGTTGGCACCATATGGCAATGAGCTTCCAAACCTTGCACAGTCTGTCGATCAATAAATATTATCCCAACTCCTCCAGCTTTCCGCACCACCAAACCTTTCTCTACAGATGATATATTCCCTGAATCACACACCACAATTTTACCACGCGCGATTGCCGGTTCAATTGTACCTTCTAAACAAAAATTACTTGATTTATTGGTTCCCTTGTGATACACTAAGCTCACAGGCTTACTTCCCATTCCTGGCCCACTATATAGTGAGACACCCTTGAATTGTTGTTTGTTACCAAGCAAAGCATAAGCTGGAAAATTCCGATCAATACTTGCAGCACCGACTGTCAAAATCCATGGAGCCGTATTTGCTACAGTGGATTTTGTAGGACCATCATTACCAGCTGCACAGGAGACTATTATCCCCTTTCTCATTGCACCGAATGCTCCTATTGCAATTGGGTCCAGAACATATGGAATTGGTACAACTGTTGAAAGGCCAAGCGAGACAGAAAGCACATCAACACCATCTAAAACAGCTTGTTCCATCCCACTTAGAATATCAGATTCAGCACACATAGTCCAACAGACTTTATAGTTGGCTACTCGGGCACGAACTGCCACTCCACGAGCTGTACCTTTCGCATAACCAAACAAACTCACATTCGCCACAGGCGATCCAACAGCTGTACTAGCAGTGTGTGTTCCATGGCCATCAAAGTCCCGCGATGAGATCACAGTATTGTTTGATGTTCTTTTCGCATGTCCTGATATAAAATAACGAGAACCGATTAATTTCTTGTTGCAAAGTTTGTGATCAAAATCAGGAGTAGATTTGCATTTTCCTGTCCAGCGTTTTGGGATTTCTGAATAGCCAGAGTCGTCGAAACTTTTAGACTCTGGCCAGATCCCATAATCAAGAACTCCAACAATAACATCCTGAGAAGCTTTTTCAACATCTTTAAATTTACGTCCATCAAACAAGTCGAAGTTGGAATCGAGACCAAGAAAATGAGAAGT